>OVAW01000608.1:0-13249 GCA_900406365.1 Heliophila coronopifolia | reverse complement strand
ATTTATAACAATTTCTCATTCAAATTTGAACTTCATTTTATCAAGAAAAATGGTTCCAACACCTTTTTGAGTTTAAAAGATAAAAGAGAGAGTTTGTTGAGTTGTAGCGAGAATATTTACTAATAATCAAAGAAACATGGAACTCCAAGGCTTCAATTTTTCACAAGTCTTTTTCTGCTTTTGAATCTCTTAAAAGTTTACACTTGTTTCTAGATTTTATAAAAAAATGTTAAAAATTTGTCAAAATCTGAAAAAGAGCTATTTCGGTTATTAATGGTTATTTCCTCGTCTTTTGTAAATATCATTTAGAACTTGTTTAAAATGTTATTTCCCGCCAAAACTACAAAATGTAGCTTTCCGCAAAAAATGCAAAAATGTAAATTCTCGCAAAATCCACAAAAATGTATTTTTCCTCCAAAACCGCAAAAAAAAAATTTTCCACAAAAACCGCAAAAAGTAAATTTCCTGCAAAAACTACAAAAATGTAGTTCCTGCCAAAACCGCAAAAATATATTTTCACGTCGAAACCGCAGAAAATAAAATTTCTCGTCAAAACCCCAAAAATATAGTTTCATGTCAAAACCGCAAAAATGTAGTTTTCCGCCAAAACTGCAAAAATATAGTTTCCCGTCGAAACTGCAAAAAAATGAAATTTCTTGTCAAAATCGCAAAAAAGAAGTTCCCGCCAAAACCGCAAAAACCGCAAAATGTAGTTACCCGCCAAAACCATAAAAATGTAGACCTCTTCTAGATTTTATGCGAGAACATATTGTCAACAAGTTTTTTTTAAAAAAATTACAAGAAAAAAATGCCAAAAACTATAACATATATTAAATATTAGAAAAAATAATATAAAATCTAATAAAAATTATAAAACAAAGAAAATGATAACATAAATAAATTTATTAAAAAGTATTAATTTTGGGCATAGCGCGTAGTATCATCTGGTTATCTGGTTACATGTAAAAGTAAAATGATGCAAAGCTAGATTTGAACTAAACTTGGAAAATAACTAAAAGGAATTAGACCCCTTTCTATAGAGTCTCCTTTAAAAGTGATATCTATTTGGTTATAATCACTCTCTCCAAATATATAAACTATGCTCTCTATGTTTACTTTAATGTTATAGCAGAAGGCAATTTTCTTCTTTTCCTCGACGATGAATAGCGGAGACCAAACAAATAACTTGTACGATAGATCAGTTGATAAGAACTTTCATTGATAATAATTTGGTTTGATCGGTTTTATCAATAGTCAACATCCAAATTTCCAATATTGATGTTCCCACACAATAAATCCAAATCATGAGTTTATCTTCATTTATAGCTGATAGTTTCATAATACCACGACGAAAGCAATGTGGAAGTTTTAGATGTATAAATTTCTCTTTCGTAAAATCAAAAACAATCACATTTTCATATTGTTTAGAGTTATATCTTACCAAAGAATTCCAGTAAACATTTCCCATCAAAGTGACACCTTCTGATTGTATGCAAAACTGATTAGTAACATCATGAACAACCCTCCATGAATTTGAGCTAAATTCATATATTTCAAGTTTATCACCCAAGTTATCACCAAATTCATACCTCTAAATTTTGTAGCTATGGAAATTTTTATTGTCTTCATATCCTAATGCAAAACAAGTAAAGTCGTTTTGAGGATTACTGAGTTCGATCCACCTTATTTGACCAGTACAAGGGTTCCAAACTACAAGTTTGCTGTCCAAGGTGGTACATAACAATAAACCGTTACAATGAAAAACTTTAGTTATATCGACTTGGCCTAAATAAGTATGAGAATTGATAAGACTAAGATCACATGAAACCTTTGTAGACGGATCAAGATTGTGAATTTCATGAAGATTTAGGTTCATTGAGTACAGTTTACCTACATTTAATACAACAGATTTTACCTGCTTTGGTGAATTATCAAAATGTTTCTTGGTGAATTTATTATTAGAGAATAATGAGTTCAATTGTTTGCATGTAGATCTTAATCGTTTTAAAGATTTACTAGGAACTCTTGACAGTATCTCTTCTATCATATCCTTTGGAAGATTTGACATCTTCATTCCTTTTCTCTTATGATCTCCCAAGTTAAAAAAAAAAAATTCAGAGGCTTTTTCATATATAAGAAAGACATTTCTTTATTTTTTTCACAAAAGGAAACTATATATATGTTATTATTTTATTCATTAAATTAACAAATTAAAATCATTAATGAAAAGGAATACATACACACATATATACATATATGATAAACATAAAAATATATTATAGTGTAAAATATTGTTTTGATTTTATTTATATTTATTTAAATTAGTAGAATAATTTATTTTATTTATTATTTATGTAAATGAATATGAATCAAATATTTAAGTTACTATATTATACTGCTTTTAAATAAAAGAGATATCTATCTATCTATCTATATATATATATATACCTAAAATATCTTACTATATAAGATTTGGTAAAGAATTTATATATTTTCCAAATGAAGAAAAAAAGTAAAAATTTTTAAAAAGAAAAGAAGACTATCCCCTTGAATTCCTAAACATTTTTTCTTACCGTTTCATATTTTTCAGGTCGGGTCAAGTCAGGTTTAGTTCGGGTTCGGGTCAGAATTTCAAGATTTCGGGATATTAAGTTGTTCGGAAAAATTCTTTATTTTGTTTGGTTTTTAAATTTTTATTATTATTTTATTTATTTATTTTTTAAATAATTTTTGGTTAGTACACTAAAATTTTATGTTTAAAAATAATAACAAAATAAAAATGAAAACTTTAAATTTTTTTATTTTCGAAATTCAATATTAAAGAGTTGGTTAGCTCATATTAATATTAAAATATCTCAAGTTGATTTTAAATAGCAAATAAAAACTTCTAATATTTTTGTATAAACATGGTTGATTTTAATTTTAAAGTATAAAATTTTATATATGTGAAAATTCTTCTTAAAATACATGGTAATTTGTAATATATAAACATAACTTTTTCTTATTCGAGAATTCGAGTACCCGTTCGGATTTTGGATTCGAGTCGGGAATTCCCGTTTCTCATTTGAATATCAAAAGTGTTCCAATCGAGAAATTAATTCGGATTGAGTCGGTTTGGGAATCTTCTAATTTCGTTCGGATGAGATTATTGTAAATTAAACCATAACCTTTTAAAAAATGGTAAAATAAAACTAATCTTTTTTATATGGTAAAATAAACCTTAACCTAATTAAACGTAGTAAAATAAACCAAAACCTATCACGGTTAAACAAGTGTTATGTTTTACAATACTTATGGTAAATTAAACCTAAACCTTTTTTAAAAATAGTAAAATAAACATAATATTTAGTTAAATATATGTCTTAAATACATTTATTTTAATTTTCTTGTAAGAAATCTTAAATAGGGAGGAAATCTTTTTTTAGTTTACACTTTGTCTTCTCAATAAAATAACAAAATCAAACAAACGCATTAATATGTTTACACTTTGTCTTCTCAATATGTTATTTTTCAACAATTCTTGCCTTGAAATGTGTTACGTTTATTAATATTACGTATCTAGTAGTCTCTCATCATCGTTACGAATCTCATCATTATTCCCATATAATGTTTTGAAGATATAATTTCTTGTTAAGTTTCAAACATTTTTTTTATTAGAAAAATAACAATAAAAAGTATGCTTTTAATTCCATTTATTATGACTTATTATAGAAAATATAAATGATGATGTATTGTTCATTACCTTCTCTCTTTAATCATGTTCTTGTGTTTTTTTCCTCTAAACTAGTCATATTTTGTATAAATCTTCTTCCTGTCTCCTTTTTTTTTCTTCATCCAAAGTCTAAGCGCAATTTAGGTTTTTCCTCCAAAAGTTTGCAAAATCTATAAGTTTTAATTATTTGAAGAGAATTGTTTTTTGTCCGACTCTTTAAATAATGAACTAGGCTATTTTCCACCTAAATTCTTCTCTTTTTTTAGAAGCTTAATTAAATCTGGTTTAAAAGATATCATAAGATAATCTTACGTTTACATAGTTCTACTGAAAATTAGTGTTACTTTGGTTGTAACTTGTAAGTCTTAAAAAACTCACGATCTTCCCAAGTTATAGGATATTATATTCAAAAATAGTGGTGTAGGTAGAGGATGAAGAAGCGTGGGAAAGACACAAAAAAGTCAACAAAGAGCCGAGAAGGCAACAGTCATGAAGTTCTGGTCACGTAAAAAACTCAATTAGCTAAAATATAACTGTATAATTTAGTTATTGAATAAAAAAAATCTCATATTATTCTTAGTATACAAAATGATTGATTTATTTTTTAAGTCACGATAGTAAAAAAAAACTTTGGCGAAGAGAAAACTCAGTATCCGGATAAATATGAGGTTGATTTTGATTGAAAAGACTATTTGCCTTTTCAATAAAATAACAAAATCAAACACATTAAAATATTTTTTTAAAACATTGATGACAAAAACAACCCTTTATTGGGAGATGTGACGACAACTGTTTTATTTTCTGTCAAACGACAGCTTCCAATATTCTTTTATGAGTAATAAAAACGCCATCTAGTAGTCTCTCATCATCGTTACGATTCTCATCAAACCAACCGTCGAGAAAACTCATGAGCTGACCTACTTACCTTTGAATATAAATTAATTGCAGCATATGTTTTTTTATAAATAGTGTATTTTTACAAGTTTTTTTTTTTCAATTATGAACCCATACAAAAAATTGTTTTGCATCCATAGAAAAAAACTAGCTTTGCACCTTTTAAAAATAAACTTTAGATCCGTTGATAAGAAAACTTTTCAAATCGTCTCATGAAAAACTTCTATCTCACATTAGCTAAAATTCATACTTCTTCTCCCGGAAACACGAATCTAGAATCTCAAACACAGGTCCAAGATTAGATTGTAACTAACACTATTTCAAAGTTTATGTGTACCACATAGCAAACCGAGATCGTTGTAGATTCTTCAATAAGAAAATATTATTTTTTACCATTTCAATGAATACTTTGTTTTTTTTTCGAACTGAATATTTTGTTTATAGTAAGTATATTAAAGTAAAAACTATTAATGATAATTATGAATGTGTCTGATTAATAGTTATGTACAATTAATTTTTTTAATTATTAATTTATCGCCTTGAAATGTGTTACGTTTATTAATATTACGTATTTTGTAAAATTACATTTTTGAATTATTCATCTCTCGCCTTGAAAATTTATCATGTTTTTGGTTGTGCTGCAATACTTTTCTTTCTTTTCCAATTCATATACTTATTTAGATTTATGAGCAACTTTTATTAATTAAATTAAATTTGGAGAAAATAATTTAAATTTAGTGGGTAGAAAACGCCAAAAATAAACTAGTCACTCTCCGGCTCTCTCGTTCACAATTTTTGTGCAGTTTTTGTTAATTAAATTAAATTTGGAAAAGAAAAAAAAAAATTTAGTGTGTAGAAAACTCCTAAAATAAACTAGTCACTCTCCGTTTCTCTCATTCGCAACTTTCGCAACTTTTTCCTTTCTAAAAGAGCTAACTTTTCCATTGGTTTTGTTTTTTTTTTATTGCAAAACAGTGTTCTTGCTAAATTTTTTCTCAAATGTGATTTTTTAAAAATTTATATATATATTTTCCGAGTTAGTAAATGAACTAAGCATATTTTTTTTATTCTAAAAATGAGATTTATGTAAAACATTTTGTGCTTTCTAAGAATCTCTAAATACCAAGGATCAGATATGACTATGAAGTGGTTGCTTTTCTACTTGGGGTGTCAGCGATCATAGGGACCATCCTTTCTATGTATTTAAATTGAATTAGGAAAAAGACGGATACAAACTTGTTTCCAAATTTCTTTACTAAATAAATTGAAACATAAATGTAAGATATTTAAAGTATTTGGTTATCACAGTTGTTGGTAGAATTCGTAAAAGAAATTGAACTGTCCAAATGTGTCAGGAATAATTGGTGGAACAGAGAAGAAAGCAACAACTTAACAGTCGATGCGAGTTTGGATAGACTTTTGGATGACACCTCTTTTCATCTTTTTCAATTTCTAAAAGTTTCAAAATTTCAAATGAAAAATTCAATTTTTACCTTGATTTTATTTTTATTTCTCTTCCATTTTGTTCGTAATCTCTTTCCTCCATCGTAATCGAATCATGATCATCTCCTCATCCATAGTCTTGCTCCTATGTCTATAACAGGTGCCCATTTCCCCTCTCTTCTATGCTCATGTAAGGATGAAATTTTATTTTCATTATTCCCATATAATGTTTTGAAGATATAATTTCATTGTTAAGTTTCAAACATTTTTTTATTAGAAAAATAATAATAAAAAGTATGCCTTTAATTCCATTTATTATGACTTATTATAGAAAATATAAATGATGATATATTGTTCATTACCTTCTCTCTTTAATCATGTTCTTGTATTTTTTCCTCTAAACTAGTCATATTTTGTATAAATCTTCTTCCTGCCCAAGGTCTTTCACGAGCATACTGCTCATAAATATGTTGTTTTTGACGGCATACTAGTTTAGTGAGAGTTTGTATTGTAGTGTTTCTATTTTGTAAACATTAAGTTGTTTAAATAAGGTTGCGCAAAATAAAGTTGAATGAATGAATATTACATTTCACGCTGAATGTGTTTAATTTTTCTATTTGCGGTTTTACATTTTGTTAGAAAAATTAACTCGATTTCATAAAGACTAAAGTAGGACATGTTGAAATTAAACATGGTTATGTTATGTTACATGAAAATTTCATGCCATTATCTATATTTGATCCATGTCATTGAATATATTGGTATTGTGACCAAGGAAGGTTTAGACACGAATTAATGTGACGAAAGCCGCATTGATCCTTACTGGTATAGGAGATGGACCGAATTGTCCTGAGGAGGATTCCGAATGAGTAAATCGCATAAAGGTATACACTAAAGAATTGCGATATAATTGAATTGGAAATTATATATAAGCCCAGTGGGAGATTGTTGGGTTTTATTTATAAAACCCGATAATTATTAGTAGGGCTAAAATAATTAACCAAGTTAATTAAACCAATGAGTATAAAAATTATTAGTGGATACCGGTTTAGTTGCTTTAGCGCTATTAGGGGTTAATGGGAACTCCAATAGATGCCTATAAATACGGCTAATGGTAGAGGTCCCCAATATACTAAAGCAATCATTCCGGCTATTCTCTACCCATCAGAGAGGATTAATTCGCTTTGTGTTGAGGAAGACGATCTACCGGAGATCTACCGCGGATCTAAAACATTTCGACAAGTATTACGGATCCATATACGTCTTTTATTTTTATTCCTAACAATTGATGCGGATGTGTTAAAGTGATTTAAATTCAAATCTACTAATTTTTTAGATCTCCATATATTATAACTGAAATATCAACTATATAAAATTAAGGAAATAAACGGTTAAAGTTAAGATTTATTTATATGGTGTGAGAACTAAAAGTTTGTGCCTAAATACCATCTCATTTGAAAGAAAATTTTGGGAGAAAAGAAATGCTCATGAAAAATAAATTAGAATGTGGTTTGTAATAACATGGATGACTATAAATAAGTTTGTGAATATTAATTTCTATTTATTTATGGTATTTCATGTTGTAGTGGCGTATTGGGTTAGTGGGTATGAAGATAATTAACATCCAAAATGTTTTATAAAATAAAATAAAAGGCGTTTAACTATTTGACGAAACATTGTTTCACTGGAACGTTTAAATGTCCCAACAGCTCACCCAAACATTTAATTTATTTATTTGTCTATAAGAAAAAACTCAATTCATCAACCATAGAAAGTTATACGTTATTATAAATTATAAATAAAATAAATCTGTGGAAGACAAGTATCCTAACGGTTCGATCCCTGGTCTCTCAGTTGAAGGAGATTATTTAGGGAAATTATTTAATTAGTAAAAAATAAAATAAATCTTTATTAGGGACCTTATTTTGTACGTTTGTCAACTTAATGACTCAAATTTAATTTAGTTAAGTTTGTGATTAAAATTCTCCTTTATTAACACATATTAACTATGTAACTTATATGTTATTATCTTCTTTAATTTTTACTAGTTAACTTATTATTTATTCTTTTCATAATGATTTATTAATTTTTAGTAATATTCTTAAATTTGTTTTAAAGCTTATTGACTATTTTTTAATAAGAAGAATAATATATTTTAAATAAAAGAGTAATTAATTTTTGTTAAAAATATTATTTTCGTAATAATTTATTAATTAGTAGTGATATTTTTCATATGTTGTTAACTTGTTGTAAAATGTATTAATTTTTTTTAGTAAATATAATAAATTATTTTAAATAGTATGGGACATAAATAGTTTCTTTAAAATATTTTTGTCCTAATAATTTATTAATTTTAGTAATATTTTTTTTCAAGGTTTTTGGAAAACCTATTAATTGTAGTTTGGTAAATGTTTTTTTCCTATTGACTCAAAAATATATATTTATAATTTTTGGGGAATATTAAATATTTGATAAAACAAAGGGTATATTTAGGTCATATAAAGAAACATGTTTGTTTTTATCATCAATTAAGAAAAATATACGTTTAACGTAATTTTAAAACCCAGTGTTATTTTATTGTTTTTTTCAATGATTGATTTATATATTTTAATATTTAGAAGCAGTTAATTTAAATGATTAATTTTTAATTTATAGAATTTAGTAACTCTATCAATATGGAGGTAGTAATTCTTTAATATCTAGTAAAGTAATAACTTAGAAAAGATAATAAGACATTTAAATGTAATTAAATTAGCTTAATATTATTTTAATTAAATTATTGAATGTCTAAATTTTAAGTTGACAAAAATACTCTCAATAATTTATTGTTTAGTGGTGGCATTTTGTGTAATATAACATACTAGATGATAACCGACACTATGCGCGGGATTAGTATTTTTGGAAAAGATGTCAGTATTTATTATTGTTATCATTACAAATTGTTTTCTTTGTTCATTTGGAATATATTTGTAATAATATTTTTTGATATTTTTTTTTCTAATTTTTTTTGGACATAAGGTAGTGATCCTTTTTTTATACAAATGCTCAATTATTATAAATTTTTGTTTTTAGTGACAATTATATCTTCTTATACGAAATTTTTTGTTTTTATGTTTTTATTTATTCTTTCAACCCTTTGTATTTTCAACACATCCACCATTTTATTAAAAAAAGTAGTTGAACAAAATTGTCCTTAATGAATTGTAAACCCTAAACTTTTTTTTTTATTATAAACCCTAAACACTAATCCCTAATCCCGAAACTTCTAAACTTATAAACCCAAACATCGATATATAATCTTTAAGGGAAGAGGAGAATCTAGACATTTGAGAAAAAGAATCGTAAAATGAAGGAGAAATCGCCGAAGAAGAGAAAAAAAAATGAGGCTGCATGCATGTGTCTTTTGACACGTTTTTTAATTAGAAAATAATTAGACGAAATCCTAAATTAAGTGTAGTCTTTTTGAGAAAACATTTTACAACCGAGAGGTGTATAAAATAAAGCCAATGTAGTGTAACAATATTTGAATTTTTTAACTCTATAGATATACTATACATATTACCGATACTCAAGTGGAATAAAAACAATTTTAAAACATATTCAATTCTGTTTTATTAAATAAATAAATAATCGACAATTTTTCTTTAAATGATAGATTGATAGGCGAAATATTTTGAAATTTTTGGTATGTATTATGCTTATAAAATAACAAAAAAATCTAAATGTTGTGAAAAATAATTATAAGAAGTAAATACCATAATTTTTTTTTATAAAAAGAGATGTCTAACAACTAATTAAAACAAAAATATACATTCTTATTTATCTTAAATTTTTGTAACTTTGTGAGAAAAATATTTTTTTACTTGTCATCAATGATTGAATCATCACACCGTGGAGTTCGGCATCCCGTAGAAGCTACTAAAAAAAAAAAATATATATATATATATAAACACATGACCCCGAAACAAAATTTTCAACTTTTTTATACATAAAATACAATAAAATTATAGACAAATCAACTATTCATACGCGATATCTGGTTGTACTTAGCATCATACATGTTTCTTTAGTCGGTGGTCTTGTTTGACATTGTCATCTTATAAATACTATTCATAAATAGATGCCCAAAATATCATGCAAGGCACATAAAATAAAACTCCAAAAATTTGAAAAGTGGGAATGTATGGCCTTTTTCCATTTCTCTTTAAAATCTTGGTAACATAAATATCATATTAATAATAGACGTTTCAATGGTAGGAGCTAGGGATGGGCGTATGGGTATTCGGATTGGTTTGGTTTGGGTATTTCGGATTTCGGGTAATTCGGGTATATGCAATTAGGAACCGTTAAAAATTCGGTTTGGTTCGGTTCGGATATTTAAAATTTCGGTTCGGTTTGGATATTACATACAAGTACCTAATTACAACTCGAGTTATTTCGGTAATTTGGTTAATTCGGGTAATTCGGATACTATAAGTTAATTCTGTAATATTTGGTTAAATTTTCCTTAAAATATTTGAATTTAAAAAAAAAAATCGTAGTAAATAGTTTTGTGATTTTATAAGTAATCTTTAAACAAAGATTCATGGGTTAATAAAAATAAGGAATAAATAGTTTTTTTTTTTGGTTAAAGATGATAGACAATTAACAAATATGTAATAAATAAAATAAAATAATAGTATTAATAATTAGAATTATCATAAAATTTGGATAATTCGGATATAAATTTGGGTATCGGGTAATACCCGAACCGAGCCAATATCCAAATTTTTTTTTAAAATAGAACCATTCGGATATATTGGTGTATCCAAATCCAAACCAAATATCAAAATTTGGATTGATTCGGTTCGAATAATTCGGATCCGGTTAATTTGGCCATCCCTAATAGGAGCCTCATAAGTTTTTCTCGTTATTTATATGCAACGTTATGAAGCTCTTAAACGCGCTCAATTAATATAGTCATCACTTTTTAGTTTTCAGTTATTTAATCCTAGATGAATGGTTTTGTCAAATAAAAATTGTTACATCTAATACAATAAAACTACTTGAATTGATTTTAATTATTTTTAATTGTATTCTCAATATTAAATTCAATTTTTATTTGAATTTTTTATTGTTATATTTTTCCTAATTTGATATTGATTTAAATCAATTTTCCGTAAAACCTTTTACGAATCGTAAATAATTGTATTTTAATCAATTAAATATAATGCTGTAACAATTTTTTATTCTAAGGTTTACTAAACATTATTCTTATTTATTTTCCTAATAATTTATTAATGTTAGTAATATTTTTTTTCTAATTGGTCGTAAAATCATTTAAGTAGTTTTAATTAAAATGTATAGTTTAAATAAATAAAAATGGAAAAGAAGTATGTCGTTTTAATTACAAATTTCTGGTGTTCGGTGTTCCGCTTGCCAAAAAGATGTTTTGCTAAAATCGATCGCCTATGCAATGCCTTCCTATGGTCAGGCTCCCCAAACCAACACCATAAGGTTAAGGTATCTTGGGAGGACGTATGCTGTCCAAAATCTGAAGGCGGGCTTGGTATTCGTCGCTTGGAAGACAATTCTCTGGTTTTTGCATATAGTCTTATTTGGAAGATTTTGTCGTCTTCAAGGTCTCTTTGGGTCAGCTGGGTAAAGGTACATCTTATACGTCACCATTCTTTTTGGGAAATTACCCATTCCACTCTAGGCTCATGGATTTGGAAAAAACTGCTAAAGCTTAGAGACTCTATTTCAAGCTTCATTATTGGGATCATGGGTAATGGACAAACACTTTCATTCTGGTACGATCGCTGGTTTGCCGAAGGACCTTTGATTAAGTTGACGGGTTTGGGAGGGCCTAGAGTTTTCGGTATTCCGTCGAATGCTACAATAGCTGCAGCTACATGACCTCACGGCTGGAGATTTCGGGACAGAATGCGTGAACATGCTGTCATCGCTCAACGCATCAGACCACTACCCATTCCTCTACCTACCAACGGTGCAGGGTACATACCTATGGCGTCACAACATGAATGAGTTCAAAAAGGTGTTCTCATCCTCCTCCACATGGGAACAAATCCGTCCAAGACGGCCGCTGGTCCCTTGGGCTAAATTGGTCTGGTTCAAAGAAGGAATCCCAAGATCGGGATTCATTACTTGGCTTGCTTTTCGGAACAGATTGTCAACTGGGGATAGAATGCGAACTTGGGGAGCAAATTAATCGTGTGTTTTCTGTGGTGATGACAACGAACACGTGATCATCTGTTCTTCGCATTTTCATTTTCTCTCAACTTATGGAAGCTTGTCAGTGAGCCTCTTTGGGGCTCAAACATCACGCCTATTTGGTCAGAGTTGCTTCGATCTCTATTACAGGGCTCTTTCAGATATGACACGTACGTCCTTCTCCGTCAAGCGCTTCAAATAACCATTGATCGTCTATGGAAGGAACGAAACGCAAGAATTCACAACAACCAGAACACACCAGTTCAGGGTCTGTATCGTGCCATCGACCGCCAACTTAAGAATCGCCTACACTCTATTGGGTATGCTTCATCACCTCGTCTACTTATGATCATGCAAAGATGGATGACTGGCCGTTAGCAAGTTCACGGCAATCTATAGCCTCACAGATTTAATTTATTGTCAGCTTTTCTCTATTTAAAATTTATGCATTTACAAGTTCAAACAAAACATTGTAAATTATCTAGTTTGTTGAATGAATTTTACATAACAACAAAAAAGAAAAGAAGTATTGTTAAAAAAAAAAATTTCAAATTTTCGTACATCATATAAATTTCTTTTATAAATGAATAATTTATTTATGGCTAAAATATAATTTTTTAATTATAAAAAACGGTTTTTATAAATATTTACTTTTTCTTCTAATTTTCATACATATTAATAATTTTTAATAATAGAATAATATACTTTAATTTTAAAAAATATTTGTTAACCACATATATGAGATATAATTTATGAAATTTAGTGGGTATACACATTTAGTGATTCATTTAATATTTGGAGGTTACAAAAATTAATGATAACTGGAAATTCAAAGATTTGTTAATAAAATAATTTAAAATAATAAATAGTACTAACTAGATATAATATTTGTTTTTTGTTATAATCGATTTTATTTTTAGAAATAATCACAGTTTATATAAAAGTGATAGATTTAAAATTAAAGAGAGAAATAATATAAAATGTCGA
>OVAW01000606.1:478-13276 GCA_900406365.1 Heliophila coronopifolia | reverse complement strand
TTTTAGTGGATGCAAGTTTTAAAACTTATGACATTAATTTAATTGAATTTTAAGAAAAATTATGGATGCAATGTCATATACTTAAGTAAAACAGAAATAGATCTGTTAATGAACTACATGATATAAAATAATAACATATTAGCATTGGAAATATCTTCATCTCTTGAAGCCACCTTCAAATTGTCTGTTGGAAAAGCTTTCGAACTTTTTTTCATTTCTCTTTTTTTTTTTGTCAACGCTTTTTTTTTTCATTTCTCTTTAATGCATTATTTTCTGTTATTTTCTCTTATGGAATATGAAAACAAAGGTTCACGCATATGATTTCATAAACCATGATGCATTTTATTTGGCAAACCAAGAAATTTATTCACCCTAAAACTTTTTTTTTTGTCAGCCACCCATATAGTTTTAACTTTTTAACTCGCACGTCATAATCTACCAAAATTACAATTTTTGATACATGTATTAATTTTTTTGATATTTATGTTATTTTGTATGTACTCTAAATTAGAATATGAATTTACTAACTAAACTACCACAAAAAATTATGAATGACATATTTGTCTAATTCAAGTCATTTTATTATGGTATATAATCTTATATTATTTGGCAAAAATAAAACAAAATATGGTAAGCATTTAAATTGAAAGATATGTTTTAATGGTATATAAATGTCACATAAGTCTTCAATCAGTGATAAAATATTTCAAAAAATGGTTACCTTTATAGAAAAAAACTAATTTTTTTTACATCAGCACAACTGGCTTATTAAGTTTCTTTCACCGGAGACAACCGGAGTTCGAACCCCGGACCTGGTGTCAAAGCATCAGAAGTGAAAACTATTTGTCCCACTTGTTCTTTGTTCTTCGACGACTACTTATCAGTTCTTATAATAGCTTTTGCTCCGGATGATGTCTCATAGAAAAATTTAGTACGAAGGTTATACAAAGTGAAATCAACAGCATATGCAAAAAACTTACGGGATCCGGAGTTTCATTTTGCTTTGAGTTCATTAAATTTTCGTTCGATGAAATTGCAACACTTGATATTACTAGCTAGCTTCGCGAAAATCAAATATAATTCTCGAACAATTCAAGTCACTCACAAACAGCTCTGCCATCTTCAGAATCTTATGTAAGTATCATCTTCAGCAAATGTAATACTAGCTTCTCAAAATAATTATCAATACTTGGTTTAGTTTGGTTAAGCTTGGTTTATTTTAATCTGTAATTTAATGGTGGTTAAATAGTTAGTTACAGATGAGGATTGTATATAAACTCTTTGAACAGTTTCTTATGAACTCAGACGAATGATTATATTCCTCTCATATGATATCAGAGCAGAGAGCTAAGCTCTCCATTTTGTCTCTTTGATTCGATCCTTGTTCACTTATTTCTACTGGTAATCCTTGTGATTACACCTCTCCTCTTGCTTTTTCATAGATCAATAAAAGAATTTTTTGATCGAATGATTAAAAAATAAAAGATAAAAAATAATAATTCATAAAAATATGTCCAAAGAAATGATTATCGAGTCCCCATTTCATGTGTTAGTCCCCACATGGTAGATACCATTCTGCTGAGTCAGACTTTCAAGCTATACTTCATTACTGTATAGTCATATAACCCTTTGTCGTCTACGTTTTTTTTCATTTCTCTTCATTAGAGAAAGTCATTTCAATATTAAAATCAAACACATTATGTTATATCTTCCTACACACTGCTCATTCATCGCTTGCACGTTCAAATATAATTTCCTTTTCTTTGAGTGAGTTCGCAAAGTTGTTGGATTGCACGTTACAATCATTATCCTAATACTTGTCCCCAAACAATTTTAGACATTCAAGTTTTTTTCACACAAAATACCGTGCAGAAACTGTAGAATCAATCCAAAATTTATTGACACATCAAAAAGAAATCTCCGTTTTAGCTTTATGCCAAATATAAAATGATTTCTCCAAGATTTTTACTAAAAATAGGAAGAAAAAGTATTGTTGGTACCGTAGTTGGAGAGTTGTTTATTTTCCCATTCATAACAATATGACTTTCCTTTTAAGTGCATAATTACCTGATTCAATCACAAAAACAAATATTTCAAGTTTATGAATTAAACTATTCAAAAACTGTTTAAAAAAAAAACATTCGAGAATAGCAATATACTACATCTAACTATTTGTTTTACTTTTTCACCAAAAAAATATTACAATATGTTATACCATATTTTATTTATATATTATTATTATAATTATAATTAATTGGGTATAGGTTATACACGTTGCATCTTTACTTGGTATTATGACAATGATATTAAAACGTTTGAAGAAGTCTAATGTTTAGTTTGCAAAAACAACTCTACAACTTTTTTTAATGAAATCCAGGTTTCTTTGCCAAAAAAAAGTAGTCTAACGTTTCACGTACTTTATTTATTTTGCTTAATCTATTACTGTGCATAGCGGGGGCAGTGTTGTTGAGGGAATTGAACAAAAATGAATAATTACGTCAATTTTGTATCTGATTGAAATTAAATTTGTTAATTTTAAAAATTAAATTTAACCTATTTTTAGTATCGAAATTACTAACCATAATAACGTAATATTTTAAAAGCGACAATTTTTTCCATGTTTTTTTTTTCTTTTTAATCTTTATTATTATTCTAATTTCTTAACTTTTAATATCTAAC
This sequence comes from Heliophila coronopifolia, assembly GCA_900406365.1. Taxonomy (NCBI): domain Eukaryota; kingdom Viridiplantae; phylum Streptophyta; class Magnoliopsida; order Brassicales; family Brassicaceae; genus Heliophila; species Heliophila coronopifolia. Next base: position 10,597 of record OVAW01000606.1, on the reverse strand, counting down.
TAATATGCTTATAATCGTACGAAAAAAGTTATTAATTCAATTTAAAATTTATTATACTTTCAATATAGAAAAATCATTGAATTACTTTTTTTAAAACAAATATCATAAAATTATAAANNNNATAAAATTATAAACATCTAGTTAAAAATAATTACATCTGACTCGCACGTTTTACCGTGCACGTTATATGTGATGATATTGGTTCTTCTTCTTTATTAACTTAAATATTCAATTCTAATTAATCTGTTTTACCGTGCACCCTTTTCCTGACATAGTTTCCTTTTTTCTGCATTTTTTTATTTCTTTTCTTCTTTGAATTTTCCTCCTGGTTTAATATTTAATAGCTACTCAATTTTATCACAATACCAAGAAAGTACAATTAAACATTTTGTGTTTTTTTTAGTTTTGTGTACGATTTTATTAGTTCAATCTGTTTCTAAACTTCTATGGAGATTCCAGCTGTTGAAAAAGCGTTGGATGCAACCGCTACTGATGAACTAAATGGAGATGCCCAATAAGGTACTTATCTTCGTTTAAATTGATTCAAAAATCTATGGAACTCAAATTTCAGTTTAAAATGCTTTGAAAACTCCGGCTACGAATGAATTATCAGATATGGCACTCACATGCACNACATGCACGTCTTTTAGCATAAGCAAATAAAGCGGTCGCACATGACCCCGAGTCAAATACAAAATTTTTGATACAAAAAAAATTTGAAAAATATATATAATTTAAGGCCCAAATTTTTTAAAATATCTATTTTAATGTACTAAAAACCGATTAATAAAATTTTTGAACATAGCCCCTCTGATAGTTTCAGATGGCCCTGGCCCCTGGGTACACATCTGCGTTTTAATAAACTTTTTTTCTCCAGGTTTTAATAAACTTTTGTCTTGCATCTTTCAATATTTGCCCCAAAAAAAATTTCTTAGATATTGAGAAAACCAGAATATAAAAAAAACAAACAAATTCATTATAATTAAAAAGCCATNTTGAGAAAACCAGAATATAAAAAAAACAAACAAATTCATTATGATTAAAAAGCCATTTTAGAGAGATTAAAAGTATCCAGTTAAAACTCTTTTTTTTTGGCGAAGTTAAAATCATTTATTAAACTCAAAATTTGTATCTTTGAGAAATATAAAACAATGTTCGGACAAAAAAGTTTAAACAAAACAACGCTTAGAGTATGGACAGGCATAATAGTGGGTACACTCGTGCAAACTATTGTTATCTTAGTCTTTAGTTTGTCACCCTCCAAACTCACTAGGATAAAGAGGTAATTTACAAATCTTCTTTAAAAATATTAACAATTTTATAACTAGTTTCGAGTTAATATGTTTGATTTCTAATAACACTATAGTTTCGTTTTTTTTTTTTAATTTTATAACTAGTTTCGAGACAATTTTAATGGTTTTAAAGAGTTGTCTTATATGGCTTGTGATGTTCTTAGAATGTTTGCTACAATCTTTTCCCATACATAAACAGGCGTCCCGGAGACAACATGAACACCATCCTTGAGCTTATTGCGGTCTTCTTTATATTTTTGGCCACCTATTAGGGCATTTTATTTGATATTTGCATGGAAGCCAATAGCATTAATCTTGTTGTGTATTTGTAAAGCAAGCTCTTTTGTCGGGGACTTTTCATGACTTGGCAGACAAAGAGAGCAATGGTGGACATCTTTCTTGTGTCGGACTGACCAAGAACAATAACATCCCGCCCTTGTAAAATCTGCATTACTGCAGAGCCGTGCCCAGGGTTCTAGAGGCATAAAGCGAAAAAATGTTTTTTACATAAATTTAATATTTTTATTAAAATTGTGGCCTAAATTTTTTTAAAAAAATTGGAGGCCTAAGGCAATTGCCTTTTTTTCTAACGCATAGACACGCCTTTGCTGCGCTCTGCTGAATCGCAGATGGCTTGTTGTACACATAGTTTTGGAGACCCCGAAGAACACTATGCTTTAAACCCATTGTCTCAAAACGAGTAATGGGCTCCACCCTTTCGATTGTCTCGAAGATCAACTTGTGTTCATCCGCCATCCTTCAGGAATATATAGCCCTCTATATAGCCGGGAGAGCAATCACATTAGACCAGAGGAAACGTGCAATCATAACAGAACAGAGTTGAAAATCAAGAGAGTACAAATTAAACGAAGTTAAACTCATTCTCTTTCCTGAGGAGGGATCATTTGGAACAACTCAATCAAAATTTCTCTCTCCAAACTTCGTAGCCTTGTGTATCAGTGAACCGGGAAGGAGGGGAGAGACGAGCCTTGTGAATGAAGTCCTTCCAAACTGTCACCTGGAAATTGTTTAATGACATAAACTTCATTTATGTCATCTTTTCGTTTAACATATAATGACAACATAATTCCTATAAAAGATAGATTGGCGAATCGAGTAGCAATGCATCCTTTGTAATATTTTCCACCAGTTTTTCAAATTGTCTACTATAAACTATTTTACAAAAAAATAAGAAGAAACTAAACTTTTTTCACATAAATATATAATAACATATTTTATTTACAAAAAAAAAAATTATTCATTTTTCATTTATTTTAAATGGAGTCATTTTGAATACCTTTAACGATTTAGACAGAAAATATATCAATTTAAACAGCAATAATTATTGAATATAATAAGTTGAATTTAAACCATACTTTCGCCAACAATTAAATATTTCATTTAAAGTGAGTATAAAATCTCCATTTCATATTTGGATAATCTTTCAGACCCACATGCTCAAGCGGAATTTTGTTTTCACGTTTAAAAATGTTTTTAAAAAAAAAATTATGCCGGTTTGATAAATTAAATCGCTCTTGGTATTTTGTTGTTAATATTAATTTGTTGTACTTTTTCCAAACAAAAATGTATTATAGTCAACTTATTCCATCCAATCTCTTAAGAGGTACTCCTTTGTGAATGGAAAAAAAAAAGTAAAATATTCATCGACTATCGATATTAATAAAAACCGATCTCAGCCGTTGATTGTCAATTACATTAAACCTTAACAATATTCCAATTAATATTTTTTTGTTTCTTCTACATTATCTCTTTTGCTACTTCTTCGACTTTAAACCTCACCCTCTCCTGGCCGGTTCTAGCCAGGCGGTTGGCACCAGCTTCCGAAATTATATCTTTATCGAGGCTTTTTGTAATGCCTATGGTTTCACCAAACCCAAAAAGAACGACAAGTTTAATATCTTGGCTTCGTAGAATGTTTGTTTTAATCATCTCCCATACATTTTAAGTTATGCCCCGGAGACAACATAAACACCATCCTTGAGCTTATTTTGGTCTTCTTTATATTTTTGGCCACCTATTAGGGCATTGGAATTTGATATTTGCATGGAAGCCAATAGCATCACCGGAAGCTTGAAATCCCTCAAACAAACGTTAATAACAGGACATTAAAAAGAGAATATCATCAAAGATTCAATCACCTCAGGCAGGTTAAATCGGAACGCCGGACCGCCATTAATGGGAGGTCGACCCATGTTAGGATTATCTCCTTCGTCTCCACGGAACAAGCGCCAAGATAGGTGAAAAAGAACAAAATTTTGGCGGTAGAATAAACTACAGCCGGTGACCTAAGGAGAGCAAAACAGATTTTACCCAAACTCCGACAGCTTAAGTTTCTTCAGTTTATATAAATTTTTCATTTATTTTGCTTGACCAAAAAAAAAACAAGAAAAATTCTTTTTCAAAATTTTTTCTATATTTTTTTTTTTATCGTAGGAATTAAGCAAGGGACAAAGCCGCTTGTCAACTTGAAGGTACGATAAGTAGAACTATATTAATTATACTTGAACTAAAACCCAACCAAAAAATTTAGACATAATGAGAAAACTAATACTTTGAGGACCTAAATTTTATTTTTATTTTGGTAACCTGTTAAAGTAAACAATAAAATATACGATATATTTAGAATATATACTTAAAATTGCATTCATATTTTTTCTTAAAATGTCAATTCAATGTTATAAGTTATAAAACTTGCATCCATTAAAAAATATGCGATTGATCCGTCCGTGGTAATATTATTTATAAAAATATTAGTTAATATATCATAGCAGAATATAACTAAACCAATAGAAGAAAAAAAAAGAAGGTAAATATCTAATATTTTGATTCGGCTTAGTGGAGTTGATGATTCCGCTCTTTACAAATTTCGTAGCTCACTGCCTTCCTTCTCAAGTAGGTTTCACTAGCAAGGTGAAAAAAATAGATAGATATGGAGGCTTCAAAGGATAGATATAGATCAGCCATCAGAGAAGATGTACAACACATTATTGAGATAATCTTCATTTATACACATACACAAACACTAGAACACAACAAATTTATAGTGAATAAACACTAAAAAGATAATTTAATAATAATTATTATATAGCATTTATAACATTAATTTTTTTATTAAAAAATTCAAAATTGTCTAGCTCTTAATTATTATATTTAATTAAGAAAAATATAATGAAATTTACTAAAATATAATTTATAACTAACTTTTATTTTAATTTCAAAAAATTGTAAGTAATTGCTATTTACTGTCTACCTAATTAATTTAAATATTAGTTATAATTAACATTTTATATAGAAATCTTAATCATGCCAAAAAATTTAAAATAATCAAATTTGATTAATAAATTTTTTGTTTTTTGTTAGTTTAAAAGTAATTATTAAAAAAATTCATAAATTGCTATCTAATAATTATTTATTATATTTTTAATTAAGACATATAAAATAATTAAATTAAAATATTGAAGAATAATATAAAAAAAATAATTAAAACCAACGATAAATTGAAGCTTCGAAGTAAAGTCCAGAAATGTATCCAAAGAGGCAATAACTCATTAAATATATAACAAAATTGAAAAAAATAAATAGCATGTAAAAATAAAATCAAAGAAAAATATTTTTTGTGGTCATTTTACTCTTGGTTAGGTTCCGATGTGTGTGTTTACGTTTGGTTCTTTTTGGTGGAATTTATAGATCATATGACTATAAGACTTTTCTATATCTGGTGGATATATATATGTCATTAATTACAACTATATTTGAAGGTAAAACATTTACAAAAAAGCTTTGTTACATAACTATTAGAAAAAATGTAATTCCTTTCGTCTCCTATTTTATATATTACAAAATAGACAATACTATATATATATATATATAAGTGGCTGTACATACATATTTATTTACGGATCTATATGCTTTGATTGGAACTGGAAGTTCCAGAATAGGAGGTTGGTATACATTTCTTATATAAGACAATAATTCTTCAAAAGCAATTAGTTGCCTTAGAAGTGTTACATTAATTTGGAGAAAATTATATCTATCTATATATATATATATATAAATATATAACATCGAAAATGCAATTAAATAAATCATAGAAAAACATTAAAAACTATACTCATTTCAACTCTTTAGAAAATAAAATATTAACGTAAAATTATCATCCAAAATATAAGATTAATTTTACTTTGCTGGCACCCATTTCAAGACTACACCCATTCCAACTTTTTCCAAAACTAAACCCATTTCAACTTCACTTTTTCCAAAACTACACCCATTTCAACTTTTTCTCACTTATCTAAAATAAGAGCAAATATAAGATTAATTTTACTTTTCGTAGGCACCAAAATACTAACGTAAAATTATTTTCCAAAACCAAAAAGATGCATGCACTATAAAAATGATTTGATGAACAAGTTTAATCAACAAATTGAAGAGTTTACGGCTAAAATATCAACAAACCTTTTCAAGTTTCTATTTTAATATAACTTATACAATTATAGTAACTTTCATTTTTAATATATTAAACTCGCGCACAACACGGAGTATCTAGTTTAGTTGATATTAAGAAACTTTATTCTCTAATAACTTCAACTCTTTAGAAAATAACAATATTAGATTTTTACTTCATCTTTTTTTTCTTCTAAATGTTGGTTTAGTTATATTCTGCTAGGATATATAAACTCATATTTTATAAACTATATTACCACGGGCGGATCTATAGCATATTTTTAGTGGATGCAAGTTTTTAAAAAACTTAATTATGGATGCAATGTCATATACTTAAGTAAAACAGAAATATGTTTGTTAATGAACTACATGATATAAAATAATAAAACGAGAGTCCAAGCGGTTTAGATCTTTTCTCCGGCTAGAAAACGGCTATAGAAATCCAAGGCTTCACGTGGTTTGTATTCTGGAACGGTATGTCCTGCACCCTGCAAATCAAACCATTATTCACACATCAAAATCTTATAACATAATCAAAATTTTCATTTGTAGACAACAAAAAAAATTATGATTCTTACCTTGATGGTTAGAAATGTAAGGTTATTGGCATACCCTTGTGTAAACCTATGTTACCAAATTGTAGAAAACGTTGAAAAGTGATATAAAAATTGAGTCGTAGAAAAAAGATAGAAACTTTTGTTTACCCCGCGACTTGGTCATTGGACATCCATGGCCTCCATTCATCAATCACTTTGTATCCCAGTGACCTAGTCCATGCTTCAGTTCCAGTATATGGTACACACATATCATGATCTCCACTGCAAAAAAATAAATTATTTTATGTTCTTCCATTAAATTCTAAACCTTAAACCCTTTAAACTAGAGATTAAAGCAGATTAAATTCGATAAATTCAATTATCTTCCTGTCATTGGTACCAAAAACTCTAATTTATGTACCTAAAGATGAGAGCGCGAATGCCACCAAGAGTGAGGTTTTTATGAAACCAAATCATGCTGTCAAAGTTGCTACTGTACTTGACTTGGTCTGTGCACAAAACCCATTTTCCAATCTTTTGTTCCTATTAACATTTCAGACAAAATTTCAATAATATCAAAATGTTTTTTCCATCAACTTAAAATAAAATAAGTATAGAAATTAGTATTATGAATATTGGATAGATACATCTTTAGCATGAAGGGCTTTCCTCACTGCTGGATCGTTAAGCCAGACCGTTGCAACACTAAAGTCCTGTATTTATACCAAATTTTCAGTTTTAAAATTAGTGAAAATATGAACTATAAATTATAATAACAAGCAATGTAGATTATAAATATTATACAAATTATAAATTCTTTCATTTTAAAAAAAAAACTATTTAATATCTAATTTACAAGAATTTCAATTAGTAAAATAGACTAAAAAGACCAAAAATCAAATTAGAATTTTTTTTTTTTGGAAGCTTGAAAANAATTCTTTCATTTAAAAAAAAAAACTATTTAATATCTAATTTACAAGAATTTCAATTAGTAAAATAGACTAAAAAGACCAAAAATCAAATTAGAATTTTTTTTTTTTTTGGAAGCTTGAAAACTCAAATTTAAAGGATACAATTATATTTTTCCTAATTTTTATATAAAATGTGAATAAGAAGTATAAATATTTGTAACTAATGACTATAATATCATTGCTTAACAACTACTTTAAAATTGTAATTTCTACGATCTTAAAACAAATGGATAAAAATATGATGTTTTTTTTCTAAAAGTATTATTGTAAATATATATACTTGTTTGAAACAAATTTTAAGAAATACTTTCTTTCAAGTAAACGTCAGATAGTACTAAGTGAAACTATAAATTTAGAGGGATTGTTCTCAAATATTGGAGAGATTTAACATGTTTTAAGCCCAACCCACATATATTTATGCAAAAATTCATGGTAAAAAAAAAAAACAAAATCTTATAAGAAAATTTGCAAACATATAGTAGAGAGGAAGATGCATGACAAGCTTCTATAAATACTCACAGTGCAAGGAACATTAGGGTCATTGGATTCAGCAAGAATTTGAGGCCAACTTGGGACAGGGCCTGGACGCAAGACCATCCCTAGTGGCCACGCTCGTCCGAACATTCTCTTTCTTACCGGCATTGGCCTTTCGGTTTTGCCTAGGTTCAGAAAACTCGGGGGAAGAGATCCGACATCAGAATTCGATAGAGAATTACCATGGTAGCACGGTTCTAAAATGTTATATATATCTAATAACTTCACATCATTTGAAACTTTTGCAAGTTTGGCAGAGCATTCTACAGTACTTTTCTTTGTGTAATAATATTTTTCCTTGCAGGCCACTTTAGTCTCCTGCCACCATTTTTGTTGCACATTAAAATAGAGGAATTACGCGAAAGTTATAAGAAAATTGAGCAACGAAAACAAACCTCATAGAGTTCATCGGAGATGAGTCCCATGCCATGTGTAAAAGGGACAAGAGCGTTGCCATCAAACTTTTCACCGACAAGTCCATTACCCACCAAATATCCCTATATAATGTATATATTTATTTTATGATTCAAGAGCCAAAATCTTAACAATCTTTAAATCTGAAATGAATATTATATTTTCATATTCTACACAGGTCTCATCCTAACTATTAGACTATTAAAACTTCTAATAAATAACTACATTATCTACCAAATATCTTTGAACAACATATAAATTTATTTTAAGATTTAGGAACCAAAACCCTAAGAAGTTTTAAATCTCAAACATACTCTTTCTGTTTTTGAATAATAGATATTTTAAGTTTTTCACACATACTAAAACTGTAATTACATATTTAATCTTCATCATTCTCATAATTTAAATTATTAAATTATCCTTTAAACATGCGTAGGAAGTTAGAAAGGCATCTAATGACATTACAATAGAAAATGTAAGATTAATTATTCATAGAATTTTAAAAATATCGTTTGTAAACAATTTAAAAAAAAATCTAATAATTAAAAGCATAATAATAATAATTTATTTTAATAGGTTTAACTGTTGAAGCCCAAAAAGTTATTAGTCGCAAAAAAAAAGGTTACGTCCTGAAAGTATTATTTTTCTCATTATGTCTAAAATTTTTGGTTGTTGGGTTTTAGTTCAAGTAGAATTAATATAGTTCTTCTACTTATCGTACCTTTAAGTTGATAAGCGGCTTTGTCCCGTTCTTGATTCCTACAATAAAAAAAAAAAAAGAGAAATATTGGAAAAAGAACTCTGAAAAGAAAAAAGAAATAGTGCTTTTGAAAAGAAGTTAAGAAGATGTTTAAAATAAAAAATAATGACAACCTTTGACTGTGACGAAAGCAAGAACTGGGACATAGACACCAGCATATGATTCTCCAGCGATAAAGAACGGATTTGATTGAAACTCCGGAAACATCTTCAACCACTGTTGAACATCAGATTTAAATGTTAGTGTCTTAAATTAAAGTTTTCTTAAAACCGGTCCCGGCCATTTAACAGCCTAACAACACTGTCTAAAAGTATAGTACATTCTCATATCACCTTGAGAAGAAATGCATGAGTATCACGAGCGGTTTGAATATCATCAATTGTATAATCACTTTTATTATTTGAATAAGAGTAGCCGGTACCAACCGGGGAGTCAAGGTATATTATATTAGAAACCTGTCCGAAAAACATATTTTTAAAAATTAGAGCAGAAGAAAGATTAAAAGAACTAGAGAAATTAATGTTGTTGTTTTCTCACCTTAGACCAACTATATGGATTTAGATGCAGCTGAGGTGGCTTTCCCTTTGGATGTGCAAAGTTAAAAGGACCTGCAGTAGTATTGAACCATATTATATGTTCAAATTGTAAACACTCTAGACCCAAACCCTAAATTGGAGAGTATAAGTATGGTCATGTATATATGGAACAAATATCATTCTACATGTTTTGGTCAACAAAAAAAAAGAATATATATATATATATATATATATTCTTTTTTTAATCAATTTATACTAATGTTATTTAAAAATATTTAGATAACGAAACTCAAAGTATAAAGCTTACAAAACTAAGAAGAATAGATTCTACTGCTAAGAGCTAACTATTTTGGATAAAGATCGGATCACTACTTATTTACATGGTCAGTCCTGAGTAGTAAAGCAAGTAAAAACATTAGAGTGGGTCTTAAAAAAAATTTAAAATATTTTTTTAGTTATTTTCCCATATATTTTTTATTTATTTTTTGAAGTTGCCATCATATTTTTGACGACAAATTCTTTAATAAACGAAAATAAAATTATATATGCATAAGGATTTTTTAAAAAGCCTAACATTGACATTTTTCGTTTGTTTAACTTTTCAAAAAAAAA
>OVAW01000604.1:0-13279 GCA_900406365.1 Heliophila coronopifolia | reverse complement strand
GGAGAGTTCCATACAGAGGTCCTGTAATTAGAAAATGAGATAATAAATAGGTACAAGCATATAAGAAAAAAGCAGAAAGGAAAAGGAGGCTATCAGCAGGAGTAAATTTGGTATAACTATTCAGTGNTAAATAGGTACAAGCATATAAGAAAAAAGCAGAAAGGAAAAGGAGGCTATCAGCAGGAGTAAATTTGGTATAACTATTCAGTGGCTTGCTGCATTATAGCTGAGGTTCTTACATATTTGTGACCATTGAGCCTACTTCATTATATGATAATATTTACTCTCTTTATGAGTACTTCACTCGTCTAATATTATAAATTTTTGTCTATTTTTTTTTTTTTTTATATTTAGCTACATAAATAATTGGTTACAAACCTTATCTAGTTTAGTTTTTATAATTTTTGCCTTCGTAATATTCTTTGCATTTCCTCGTTCCATGTCTATAGTTTATACCATAGCAACTTAGAATGCTTCTTCTGTTGGACTGGATTGAGCGAAAAACTAGAGATGTCGTTGGTCTTGAAAGAAATTAAGAAAGCGCATTCAGAATTTCAGATATTGGGTTTAACTATTATGAGACCCTCGAGACATTTTAGAGGGTTAACCTTCGGAAAGCTAGTGACTAAAACATTGAAGACCAAAATCCTGCAAGTACCAGGGATCTTTGTTTAGAACAAACAAAGTTAAATAAGTATTCAAAAATCATCAAACCACATTCAAAGATTTGATGTTTCAGAGAAGCAGTACAAGACTATAAAGGCATCAAAATGTAATCAAAACATAATTCATATTGAAAAGGAGAGCNAGTACAAGACTATAAAGGCATCAAAATGTAATCAAAACATAAATCATATTGAGAGGGAGGNAAAGGAGAGCAAACGCTCAAGATCTTATCTTGCCTCAATTTCTAAGCACTCTTCTTCCTCTTCGGTTTCACCACACCGCTAGATTTATCTTTCAGAATCTTTGTCTTTTTAGCCTTCAGCCCATCCTTGCTCTTCTCATTCACCTTCACAATACCTGATTTTGAAGCTTTCTTCGTCGGTTTCTCAGTCTCTGCAACCTCACTTAACTCCTTCTTCCTCTTATTCTTCTTCTTCTTCTCCTTATCCCCAGACTGAACAATCTCATTCTTCTCCTCCTCATCACCACCAATCTCATCATCATCAAGTAGCTCAGATACATTACTATCCATGTATCTTACTTCATGAATCCTACCTTTCTTCTTCTTTCCCTTCACTGAATCACTCTTCTCACCACCACCAACAACAGCAACTTCACTTTTACCTTTCTTTGCTTCCTTAACAGCACTCTTTTCAGTTTTAAAAGGATCGATTTTGAGCTTCAAATCAGGCACAGTCTGATATATAGGCAATGCTAAGCTCTCAGACAACTTCAAATGCAAAGACCTAACGTATTTCCACTTACTAGGCAAGATCTCAACTACTCCGTTCAATGTCTCCATCACATTCTCCGCAATTTCATTGCTTTCCATAGTCAATTTCCCAACTTTGATGACACTACAAGTACCTGTCCTCAAGAAGAACATAGCTGATCCACAAGCCCTCTCCATCTGCTCTTTCCAGTTCTTATGCTGCAAATCCATCGCCACGGGAATCTTCTTGGAGGCGAAGAATTTCTTCCCGATCAACCTCGGAAGCAGAGGAATCACCCTACGATCTGCGAAAAACATGTCATATGAATCGCAGAGTTTCCGTTTGGCTTCGAAAGGCTTGTAATCCGTCTTCAGCTTCGAAAGCTTAAGAACTTTGGTGAATGGAATGTTCTCCGATTTGATCTTCTTCATTGCATCGTCCTTGGTGAGACCACTTTTAGCTCTGTCGTCGATAATAAGACAAATTTCTGGCGAATCTTCCACCGGGTTGATAAGAGGATGAGGTATAGGGATTCGATGAGCTTTCGTACGGCTTGTTTGTGGAATCTTCTTCAATGTAACGACGAGGTAAACGAACTCATCTTGCTCCAGAAGTTGCGGCTTCTCAGTCTTTGATTTCTCGCTTCTCCATTTCAGAAGAGCGTTGACGGCGCTATCCACATTACTAGGATTCACCAATGAAGTTTGCAAAGAAGGAACGAGTTGCTCCGTCATCTTCAGCGGCGGCGACACTGCGGCGGTCATTGAGAGAGTGAGGTGAAGAAAGGATTAGGGTTTAAGGAGGAGTAACAAAGAAGAAGGATCTGATTTAACATTTATCCCTGAGAATTAATGGGCCTTCTTTCGGCCCACTGATTTTTTTTGGTCAAGGCCCACGGAAATTAAAATGTTATAATATAGATAGAGTTCAAGAGTTCATGGCCGAATGGTAAATCTCTGTGTCATCAAACTCCACGGTGGAGGATTGAACCCTCCAGTAAGAGGTGTGTTTAAAAGTGGTCTATGTTAGAAGGCAAAAAAAAAAAAAAAAATCAAAATAAGAGATTAAATATTATAACGTTTATATACGTCAAACTTTCAAAACAATGCTTGTATTTTGTGGGGTAAAGGCATATTAGTACCCAAACTGTTTTCAGTTGGGCACTTTAATACCTCATCTTTAAATTAGGTTTAGGTGATTCTCAAATCTATTAATTAGTACAAATTGAATCCCAGAGACAAACGCCGTTTAAAGAATCGTCTATTTTGATGACTAGGCAAATTATATACGCTGACTAGACCTAATTTATACGCTTACTCAGATATTAAAAACGATATTAATAAAATAAAAGTCATGCTAAATCCCCAAAAATACTAAAACCATTCACGATTAAAAAATCTCTAAGTAGTCTGCGAAAAAGAGGGATAATATCGCGATTTGGGTTCCAATTTCAAGACCGATTCGAAGCTGGAGTTCAAGTAATGTCGAATCTATATCATCACTGGCTTTCTTCTGAGATGTTGGAGAGGTAAACGGATAATTTTTTTGGATTTTAGAGATTTTGGCCGTGGCTTTCTTCTCCGATTTGGGGGTATTGGCCATGGGTTTCTGCGATTTTGGAGTTTTGGCTATGGGTTTATGCAATTTTTTGGGGTTTGGCTGTGATTTTTAAGATTTTGGCTATGATTTAGGGTTTCTGCGATTTTAGTTTTCTGTGATATAAGGGTTGGTACGATTTTAGGGTTTATGCGATTTTGGGGTAATTGTTTGGGTTTATTGAACAAAAGATGACGATGGTATTGTGAAAATAATATTTGGATGAATATGTGGAATAATTTGATGTTTCTGTTTCCTAGTATTGTGAATTGATGTTACAAAACTGATGTGTTTTGTATTAGGTTTATAAGTGGATTATAAGTGGATTATAAGTGTTTTAAGTTTGATTATAAACGCATTACGTTATTTCTAAAATTGATTTGTTAGTCGTTTGGTTTGGTCAAATTTTGGATTAAATTTGGTCAAGAACGTTTAAACGTTTGATAAATGTTAGTACTTATCACTTTGTTAATACGAAATAAAAGAAATTATTCCTTTATTTTAGTTAAAGCTTTTGGTTTCATTTGTTTGATATTTGGTGTTGATGTCTTGTTGTAATTTGTTTTGCAGAGTTCCAAACTACACTCGTTTCTATATCAACTTTTATGGAACGTTCAAGACTCATAATTCGGGCCACTTAACTTATGAGAGAGGAAATATACGTTTCGTTGACTCTCTTCCTAAAGATTTGTTTGAGGAATTACCTAAATATGAGTTTGAGTTGGATGGTCTGAAGGTGTTGTACAAGTTACCGGATGAAGATCTCTCTGAATTAAAGGTGTTAACTGAGGGAAGTGCCAACTTCAAACAGATGTGTGCGGATGCAGAAAAGACAAAGGTGGTTGATATTTACCTCGAACCTGAAAATACCGAGTTAAATGGTCCTGCTCCTTTGGCCGATGAAGATCAAGAAGTTCCTGCTCCAAATCAAGAAATTTCTGCTTCAAATCAAGAAGTTCCTGCTTCTAATCAAGAAGAAGAGCGTGTTGAGCCTGAGTCTGGGTTTGATATGAATGATGAACCGCGTGCTGAAGAAGAAGAGCGTGTTGAGGCTGCTGTTCGTGATTTTGCTCATCTCAACGACGAAAATGATGAGTGTCGCGATACCCCTCCTAATTCTGACAATGAGGGAGGTGAAGAGTATGAGAATTGGACAAGAGGGAGTGACTTGAAGATTAAACAGGTATTTTCGAGTGTCGAAGAATTCAAAGAAGCTGTTCTTCAGTATGCATTGGCTGGCGGGTGGAATATAAAGATTAATAGATCAGGAGCAATCAAAGTATCAGCTATATGTGTAGCGAAGAACATTCGAGGACGTCGTTGTTTATGGAGGATATTTTGTTCATATTTTCCAAAATCAGGGTCTTGGATGGTGAAGACGTTTAAAGAGAACCACACATGTTTGAATGATGGTAAGTGCAATTTATTGAAATCACCTGTCATTGCCAAGCTGATTCTTGAAGATGTAAGAGCAGATATGAATTTACGTCCGAGACTTATTCCGCGACTTATTCGAGATCGCTATAATCTAAAGGTTGATTATGAAAGATGTAGAAGAGCGAAGAAGAAGGCGTTGAATATTTTGCTGGCAACATATACTGAACAATACAAGAGGATGAGAGATTACGAGCGGGAGATAAAAAGTTCAAATCCGAGGTCAACAACTGAGTTAGTAACAATTAAGAAGGGTAATGGACTTGAGATTCCAATGGTTGATATCTTTGACAAATTCTATATTTGCTTTGCTGCATTGCGTGATACATGGCTTTCCTATTGTCGTCCAATAATTGGACTTGACGGTTGCTTTTTAAAGTCTACAACGAAGGGACAGCTACTCGCAGCTGTTGGGAGGGATGCTAATAACCAGATTTACCCAATTGCATGGGCAGTAGTGCATTCTGAAGATACAGAAAGTTGGACCTGGTTTATTCAGAAGCTTAAGATCGATTTGAACCTAGGTGACGGTGAGGGATTCACTATTTTGTCTGACAGGCAAAAAGGGTTGCTAATTGCTGTGGAAGCTAAGTTACCGCGTGTCGAACACAGGATGTGTGCAAGACACATATACAGCAACCTGAAAAGGGTACTTCCAAGGAAACCTCGAATGAAGCAACTTTTTTGGGCAGTGGTTGAAAGCTACAATATGGCGGATTATAGAGCGAACTTGGAAGAAGTGAAGAGGTATGATTACGCAGTGTATGAAGAAATGATGACTAGGAATCCGACCAATTGTAGTAAAGCTTTCTTCAGGACAACGCCATGTTGTGAAGATGCATTGAACAACTTTTCTGAAGCATACAACAGTACGATTGAGAAAGCACGTGCAATGCCATTGATTGAGATGCTGGAGACTATACGAAGGCAAACCATGACCCGCATACATTTCAGAAAGAATATGACAATGAGACATGAAGGAAATTTCACTCCAAAAGTTAGAAAAATCATTGAGGTTGAGGAGCGGGAAAGAAGAAGGTGTACGACATACCCTGGACCTGCTGGAGAATTTGAGGTAGATGAGAGAGGAATATCCTACACAGTTAACATGAGGGCAAAGACTTGTAGTTGCAGAAGGTGGGACTTGACAGGAATCCCATGTCATCATGCTTTGCGGGTTGTTGTAGACTATGAAAACTTGTACACGAACGAGGAGTTGGTTTCAGATTGGTATCTAACATCAGTCTGGCAAAACCAATACATGGATTCCATCAGGCCATTACATGGACTCAAATTCTGGAAATCTGCCGGTGATACACAACTTGAAGCTCCAGAAGTTTTTCTGCCAAAGGGACCTCCGAAGAATAGAGAGAAAAGGAAAAAGGGAGTCAATGAATCTCCCACAAAAGGCAAAAAAGTAACTAAACACAACAGCATTATGCACTGTTCCCGATGTGGTTTTAGCGGACACAATACCACTAAATGCAAAAACATTGGTGTTCCAAAGGAGCCTAGAAACACTGGTGTTCTGGTTAGGCGTAGAAACGTCGGTGTTTCGAATAGGCCTGGAAAGCGAGGAAGAAAAGCTCGAATTTCGGAAGCTTATGAGCTTCATGATGGAGAATGTCATGATGGAGAAGGTCCGAGCCAGCCAACGCAATAGGTTGTTATTTTATTCACATGGTATTAATTTATTACTGATTTTGTGGTGTTAGTTGGTGACATTGTTGATGTTATTTGTAGGTTATGTGCAAGGGAAAGGGATGTAGACTTTTTTGGTGTGTTTGGACGGTGATATTTTAGTGTTATAGGTTGTTATTTATTCATATGGTGTTAATTTATTAGTGATATTGAGGTGTTAGTTTGTGACATTGTTGATGATGTTATTTGCAGGTTATGTAGGTGATGTGCGAGGAAAAGAGATGTAGACGTTTTTTGGTGATTCAGATGATGATATTTGGGTGTGAAGACCGACTAGTGATCATTATTTTTTGGAATTAGACTCTGATGATCATTTTTTGGTAATTCGGATGGTAATTGATGATAAATACATGATGCCCGATTAGTATTTTGGTACTGATGTAAACTCTGGTGGCATACTTTTGTAATCTCAATTATCTTAGAATTTAAGGTTTTATCAGGTTGTCATACTATATTTCAAGCTAAACTATGCCAAAAAATTTGTTAATTCATACTAATTTGTATAATTATTCAAGTTAAGCTATGCCAAAAATTACAAAATTAATTGAATCATACAGTTCGACAAAAAAATAATTAAAATTGGTTCATACATAGCATGGATAGTTTGTTGCTACCTCTATTGTCACAATTTTGCCTAACATTCCCTGAATATACAAAGCAAAGTAGGAATCGACAACAAAACGAGTTTCAATACATGAAATCGCAGATGAAAACGAATCCGCAGGAATAAGATATAATCACGCGATTTTTTATCTTCGTGTTTTTTTATTTTCGCGATTTCAAGATTTTAGGGCGCAACTTTATGAATGTCTTTAGAGAAAAATGATATCAATTTGCTGCTTCACCGTATGTCATTTGATGACTCACTGTATGGCTGTTGCACAGTCAGCAAAATAAACGTCGACCTAAACGGCGTGAATCAACAGGCCCTATTACGTACTAAATTTATAAGTTTGGGATTCATAATCTAGTAGTTTAATGTTGAGGTACCAAAGTGCCCAATGAAAAATAGTTTGGGTACTAATATGCCTTTACCCCGTATTTTGTCATTGTCTCTTTAACTTTTCAGCTTAAAATAATCAAGATTATTTAATTATTTGAATTATTTTGGAATTCTAATAATTAATATAAATATTGAGTTAACATGTGCATTCGAGTTTTGGGAGAAATTATTTTAAAACACTTAATTACATTTCTTCAATTTTGGTAATAGTTGTTACTTTTGTTTGATTTGAAAAGTGAATTACCTGTGTGTGAAATAATAATTTAGTTTTCTCTTTGATAAAAATTAAAGATGTTAGATAACAAGATATTCAAATTGTAAAAAGAAGTCTCAAATCCATTTTGTTATTTTCTAATATTAATTGCGTTACTACCCAACAAAAATTAAAATAGCATATTAATACACACATTGCACTGCTTACTATAAAGTTTTTGCCTTTATTTTCCTATACCTGAAAATTGAAAAGTTACGACCTTTTTAAAATTTTATTTTTGACCCCTAACCAATTTAAATTCGTTCATGTTTGGAAGTAGAAAGTGCAAATTCAAACATGTGTATTGAGTTCTATTACAATTTCGATTGCATCGGATTCTAAATAATAATAAGAAAAAGATATCCTTTTTAATGTAGGAAAAATGAGACTTTTAATTTCCCAAAGGAGTCCGCTTTCAGGTTCTTTAAATTCAAAACACTCTTTGTCTTCTCTCTCTCTCTCTCTAAATCTTTGTAACGGCTCTCTCCTGTCGTCATTTCAATTCAAACTTCGATTATCTCTTATATAACGGCTCTCTCTGTCATCAGTTTTACACTTGTTTAGCTCTCTACCAAATCCCTATTTTCAAATTCCAAAAATCCCCAATTTCAAATCTGTTTGATCTTTCCTAATCTGAGATTCGCAAAACTCCCAGAACTCCAAGAATACAGAGTGAGTTTATGAGAGAGAAAGTGGAGAGCTTTATTTTAGGGCTAGATCTTGCGAGGCTATAAAATTTTTTGGGGTTAGCTCAATCTCAGCACGTCGCTGAATTCGATAATCTTCCACAAGGGTTCCTGGAAATTACACTTAATAGATGGATCCATAAGTAAAAAAGGTCAGAACTTTGGCATCCTGAGAGATATCACAGATTCACTATATCCTCCAGCTAAATTAGGTGATTTATTATCCTTACTTTGCAAAATGTTGATATCATTTCTAATTTATTTGTTGGGATCCAACTTGTTAAAATTGATTTCAATTGTTATGATCAATAGTTGAAATAAAATGGACATTGCTGAGAGAAAAAGACCTAGAGGATCGTTTCTAAATCTCTTTGATTGGCCTGGAAAATCCAGGAAGAAGCTTTTTTCATCCAATATCTCTCAACTTTCTGGTATGTCTTCATCCCCCTTGTTTTCTATATGTACAAATGTTTCTTGAATCTGTAATAATTTAAAGGTTCTTCTTTTAAAACAGAAGAATCAAAGCAAGCAAAAGAGAATGTTCGTAACCCATCAGTTGCACAACATTCTGTTGTAAGCCTTTTTCTCGATAACAATTTTCTTGTTTCATGCAATATTTAGTGAATGTCATTAATTGATTTTGTTTCTTTTTTTATCTGTTTTTACAGTTTGAGGTTGATCAGACTGTAAAGAACTCAACTTACAACCCGAGAAGTGACTCGAGCTGTTGCGCTTCCTCTGTAACTAGTGATACTGGAAATGTGGTTAGATCTTCAAGTGTAGTAGCTAGGCTCATGGGTTTAGAGTGTTTACCGCTGCCAAACACTGTGGAAGCACAGGTTAATCCTGATCTTGATCCATACTTTCTCAGATCCTCGAGGCAGGCAAATACTTGGGATGTTACTGTTGATCATCAGAGTGATTTAGAAGGCTTTTCATGGGACCATTTGGATTCAAGAACGAGTAAAGGACCACGGAAGCGAATGATTGAGCGTTTTCAAACAGAAACTTTACCCCCAAGATCAGCTAAACCGATATCTGTTACTCACAACAAGCTCTTGTCTCCTATTAGGAATCCTGGATTTGTTTCTAGGAATCCTGCTTATGTAATGGAAGCTGCATCAAGAATGATCGAGTCAAGTCCACGGATGACTGCTAGAACACGGATAGTTTCATCTTCAGATTCTTCATCTCCAGTTCCATTGAGGATTCGAGATTTGAAAGAGAAACTAGAAGCTGCACAGAAAGCTTCAACTTCAATCCCTCAAATCTCTACTGATACTCGTAACAGTAAGTACCTAAGAGGAGATCAAAACGAGAAGAAAGCTACTGCATTGCGGAAAAGCAGTTGTGATGGGTTGAAGAGTGAAGTGAAGCCGCCTCCTTTTTCTGCGCAGGCAAAAGCCAGCAGTAATCAGAAGCATGACAGCTTAAATACATCCTCAAGTGGCATCAAGAGAACGTCATCAGGCCAAAGGGACAAAGCAGAAGCTAAGAATAGGGTGGTTAAAGGCCAAAACAGTCTCAAAGGATCTTCCTTGAGCACGGGGAAGAATGTACTTAAGCAGAACTACCAAAAGCAGAACTGCAGGGACAATCAGCAATCCAGGAAAGTAATGAAAAAAGTTGTAAACAAGGTTCTTGTGGAAAGTGGATCTACATCAAAAAGTCAAGGTTTTACTATGACATCGGCCGAAAAATCCACTTCTTTACCTTTATCCCGCAGAAAGAGTCTTCCTAGAAATAAAAAACCACATAATGGGGTGCAAGAACCTGGAATCTTTGAAGATAAACGGATCAAAAGGGGTGAAAAGTCGATAAAGTGTAACATTTCCATTGATGGCGACTCAAGCACAAGTAAAGATGATCAGAAAAGGGACATGGATGTGATTTCTTTCACTTTCTCGTCTTCAATCAAAGGTTTATCATCTCAATCACAAGGAACCAAACGAGATGCTGACTCTGCTGTTAAGTTTAATGTAATAGGTGGTGATTCTTTAAATGCGCTTTTGGAGCAAAAGCTCAGGGAATTGACCTCGAAGATTGAATCATCTAGCTCTAGCTTGATCCAAGAAGAGTCTTTAAGTTCCATTTCAAAGGAGAGAGCGAATGGGATGATTTCATCGCCATCATCAAAACATAGCGAGTTAACTCAAATAAGTCTTGATAAATCCCCATCAGAATGTGAATCTGTTTCTGACTGCACTTCATTTTATAACAACCAGAAATTCCAGGTTAGTTTCTGTAAAATGCAGCTTTAATACTAATCGAATGCTTTTCCGGCATACTAGTTTCTGAGAACATCTTACATTTTTTTTAAAGAAGAAAATGATGACACATGGAGAAGAACAGGAAGTTAGCAGCATCAGCACTCTTACAGAAAACAATGATCATGCACTCTCCTGTAGCAAGAGTTTCTCAGATTGCAGACACGACAGAGAATATGGTATGCATTTTACAATCTAGTTCTTGTTGTTAATTCCAATCCAAATAGTCCATTTGCATCTGCTAAATTCACTTGATGTTGTTTATTTTGGCCAGGCATGAAACAGAGTTCTTCAGATCAAGAACTCACTTGGTTTTCATCAAACGAATCACACCAAACCTTAGATGAAACTGATTCAACACCACTAGATTGGGAGCTCGAGTACATAACTGAGACCCTCAACTCTAGCCAGCTCAAGTTTCAAGACTTGACGACCTTAAAGGCAACCACTAATGAAGTATTATTACTACCCTCAAGCCTCTTTGATGAAATAGAACACTCTCGAGGAGGAGCTGCAAAGGCAATGAAGATCGAAAGAAGGGCGCTTTTCGACTGTGTGAACCAATCCTTAGCTGCGAAATTTGAAAGAATGTTAATAGGAAGCTGCAAAGGGATGATGATGTTAGATGAACGTAGAGATTTGTTAGCGGAAGAATTGAACAAAGAGGTTAAAGGGTTAAAGAAGATGGGAGATATGATGATAGACGAGCTAGTGGATCATGATATGAGCTGTTTAGAAGGGAGATGGATTGGCTATGAGAGAGAGATGTTTGAAGAAGGAATTGATATTGAAGAAGACATAGTTTCAGATTTGGTTGATGATTTAGTTAATGATATGTTGTCTTTTAGAAGCTTCTGATTCTTGTTTTTGGAAGCTTCTTCTGGTTCTTTAAGTTGTCTGGATAAAGTTGAGTAATCTGAATATTCTCTTTTTGGATGTGTTAATTGATTTGATACTAATTGATTTAAAACAACCGGTATAATTATAACCTATCTGATACTAATTTTATAAGTTTCATTAAGTAAAAATTNTCTTTAAGTTGTCTGGATAAAGTTGAGTAATCTGAATATTCTATTTTTGGATGTGTTAATTGATTTGAAACAACGGGTATAATTATAACCTATCTGATACTAATTTTATAAGTTTCATCAAGTAAAAATAGCCAAAATCTTTTACTTATGTAAAATGATTATAAATTATTTTTATACAAAGTAGAGACTGACTTGAATTATCCATGAATCTAAGAAATAGTAAAAATTGTTGATACTATTTCTCTCAATTGAGAGATATTTGAAGTATTTACAGTGGATTTAGTCGACAATAAAGACAATAAACTTTAAATGGGTTTCGTGGAAAAAGAAAAGCGTGTCTTGATATATTTGATATGAGTAATGTTTCCTTTGCTGGAGAGTGGTGCTGCATTTGCTAAGCTAATATCTGGTTGTCACGTCCTTGAGGAGTTAGTAATGATCAACGTGTGTGTTTGTTGGGAATCTTTCTCCGTGTCCAACCCAAACCTCATGAAAGTAACAATTCACTGTGCTAATAATCCAATGAGTGTAACATTTGATACTCCTAATCTTGTATACTTCAAATTTATTGATACTCATGCGGTCAAGTTTCCAAAAGTCAATTCTGATTCGCTTGTTGAAGCTAACGTAGGCCTTCGAATGTTACGTGGTCCGCTCTTTACAGCAAGGGCCTATGGTGTGGTTTTGAAAATTTATTCCCCCGGAGATGCAGAAGATTTTTTCATGGGAATAAGCGTTGTTAAGATCCTTTGCTTATCATCAGACAGTCTTGAGGTTTGTGTATTTACCATGGTTTCAGTTTGGTAACTTATAAGAATTAAACATATGAGTGCAGCATAATTAGCTAGTTGATTTTATTTCGTTTCAGGTACTTGCTTTTTGCTGTACAGCAAGACCAGTCTTCAACAATCTACTTCATTTAACAATTGAAACGGAACCAGAAGTAGAATGGAAAGCATTGCCGTAACTACTTGAGAATTGTCCAAATCTAGAAACTCTTGTCTTTGAAGTACTATCACATATCCTTATCCTGCATCAGCTCACACATTCTTTTTCTTCAAAATAATCTAAAATACTATTTTCTCTATTATGCTTCAGAGACTCCATTACAAAGATACAAAGCAATGTTTTGACTTGGGATACCGTTTCAAAGACACAGACAAATGTTTTGAAGAGGATGCAGACAAGTACATGTGCATGTGCAAACCTTGGAGCGGCACTCCTAGTTGCGTATCATCAAGTCCGGTGAAGACGCTAAAGGTATTGAAGTATGGAGAAATCACTAATGACATAGATGATACGGATAGACAGATGGATATGATCAAGTAATCTTCCTTAACAAAACACCTTATCATATTTCATCTCAGATAAGATTAGCAAATCTTTGGTTGTTAATTTTACCTTAAACAACAATGGCAATTGGCAACTATGTAATTTAAACACATTCTAAGCTAAATTACCATGAATACTCAAGTTTACACATGTTTAAATGATTAAATTATCATATGTAAATTTTTAGATTTTTGCCCTGTTTTTTTTCTCAAGAAGGTTTTTGCTACTAAATATTCACTTTATTATACACATGCAATTTTGTTGTATTAATTTTTCTTATAAGAACTTACGATTTATAACAATTTTAATATCCCTATTAAGATATCCGTATCGTGTAAAAAGGTGTTTATTTTAGAAAATTAACATTTGAATTTTAGTGAATTAGTTATACACTCTAGAAAGTAAAGGTGTCGGTGGCAAAATGACAGGGGCAGTCAGGGCACGAGCACTTCATTATTCGTTAAGTTTAAATTGTGTTGACGATATAATTTCATCATCAGTTGCCAAAAATAATCATTACCAGATTTAAAATTGTAGATCTTGTTTTTTTTCCTTCTCGGCAAATTTAAAATCCTTTGTTATCTTCAATATAAATTA
>OVAW01000603.1:0-13279 GCA_900406365.1 Heliophila coronopifolia | reverse complement strand
GATGACTTTTTAAGGAATATGGAGTATCAAGGAGTGAAACCAAACTCTAACACTTATAGTTCGCTGGTTAACGCATATAGCAAAGCTAGTATTGTCGGTAAAATAGATTCGGTTTTGAGACAAATTGTGAATTCAAATGTGGTACTGGATACACCCAATGCATATGCTGAGGCTGGTGATTTGGCTACAATGAATCTAGAGAATCTAAGGACGAGTATTTCTAGTTATTTATGATTTTATCACCAAATTTAATTGCTTTTATGGTTCAATTACATCCTAATTTGTGGGTTGAGCTTTTTGTAAAGAAAAACGGGACCTATGGACATTTGCATGTTTTTTTATTTCTCATTTATAATTTTAAACAAAAACCAATTAACACATATTTTTATAGCTATGTATTTAATAATATAGGTTCTCTCTTTTTTTTTTGTCAAGGATATTATTGGTTCTCTCTAAAATCTAAAGAACAAAAGTAGAATATAAGAAACATCTTTTTTCGTTTTAGTTATTATTTTGTAATAATAAAATTTATTACTCCGTTTTAGGGTATAAGAAACATCTTATTGAGCCAGTTACAAACTCTTCTTGGATTTGGAAAAAATTATTATCTTTTCGCCCGTTGGCAAAGTTGTTCTTGCGTTGCAGTAGGGATGTTAAAATGGGTAGCGGGTATGGGAATATAAATGGGTATGTTTTGTTAAATTATACCCATTTAAACCCATTTAACATTGTTTTAGTAAATGATTAAATGGGTAACCTATTTAAAACTCATTTATAAACGGGTATGAGTCAAACGGATACCCATGATACCCGTTTATATTACTTTTAGTTATTGTTTTCTTTCTACTCCAAATTTAAATTGGTATGGGTATAAATGGATATGGCGAGTATAAATGGTTATGTGTATAATTGGGCATGGGTAACCAATAACAACATCCCTAGTTGCAGGCTTGGAGGTGGCAGGAGTACTAATTTTTAGCATGATCATTGGACAAATCTTGGACCTCTAATAAACTCAATTGGGCAGATGGGACCGCAACTCCTTGGTATTTCCATTTGAGTCCACTGTAGCGGCTGTTGTAGGCCTTAATGGATGGTCGCTTCCCTCAAGTCAGATTTGCGTCAAACCCTAGTGTCTATTGATCTTCCGAATCATTTATTAGCCTTGATACTTGTGGTCTTGACTTAACCATCTAGAGTTTCACACCATTGACCACCTTGAAAGACTTCATAATTTGACTCATTAAATATTTGGGTGAATGCGGGAATTATCCAACATCAATTTAGCTTCTAAAAGCTCTCACTATCGTTCTTGTCCGAATACTAGTTCAATTTTTTTTTGAAAATCGGTTTAAATCTTAGGTCTTTTCTAAATATCGTATAACCATTTTGGTATACTTATCTAAAATTTTATTCGATTATTTTGTACTAATTAATTAATATAATAAAAAAGGATTCAAAGAGTACAAGTGACCTAACACAACAAAAAGAACATGAAAAATTACATTACAGCCGTTTCAATTTTTTCTAATATTCACACCAACTCCAACAACAACCGATCGAAACAATATTCAGATTTATTTAGTTCAACCGATCGAAACAATATTAACAAACATATTATTTTGACACATGATTAGTGGAACAAACTCTTGATTTTTTTCTCTCTAAACTTTTTCCTTGATGATCCCTATATAAACGAAGAAAATGATTAATCTATTTCCTTTTCTTCTTCTTTTCTGATTTTACGCTAGTTTCTTATTGTAGTCATTTTTTCCCCCGCTATTTAAATATTAAAGGTACCATTATGCTTTTTAATAACCACCACATAAAACATATATATTATATATATTATGATTAATTACTTAATAATATATATACATATATAACATATACATAAAAACTTTATAAGAGCATCTATTAAATTGAATAGGTAGAGAAGAGAGTTACCAGTATACCTGAATTCTAATCTGCTAATCGATATCAATCCATCACCGTATCGTATTAAATATATAAAATAGTTCATATCATTAGTATAAACCTAAAGATATATATACCACATAAGAATATAAAAATATTATAACATATATAGTCACGTAAAACAAATAAACAATACATAGTTGGTACTCAATTTTAAATGTCTAATCAAGGCCACCCATTTACAGAAACGTTTTCGTGGGATTAGTTACAAAAGTTCTAAGAAAATTCCTTCAAAGAAAGATTCCGATGAATGTCATGATTTTTTTAAAATTATGCTTGTTGATATTTAATTTCTCTACAAATTTTAAGATCACTCCTTTTCTGCTAGAAACGCATTGTAACATATAATATTTATTTTCGAGCATGAATATTTCAATTTTTAGTTGGTTATATTATTGAATTCGTGATACAATTTGGCGAAAGGCGGTGAAATTTCTTTTAACAATTCATTGGTTAGATTTTTTTATTTTGTGACACATGTTTAAGAAATATTTTTTTTTTCTTGTGTATATTTGAATGTCTTATTCAATATAAATAAAGGAACGATGAAAATATTATACAAAAACTAGATGAGAAGACTGTAAATGATCAAAATGTGATTAAAAAGTCAATGCAATCACTAAATATATATTTTTTGAAGCTCTTTTTTCGAGTGAGAAGTCAATATTACCACAAAATTACATTTTTCACATACAATTATTATATAGATTATGATGGTGCATATATATATATATATATATATATATATATTTCTTTTTTAAACAATCATACCAATATAAGAATTTTACAAGTAACCAAGTGACCTCCAAATAGTATATATATCATTTGAAATATATAGTAAAAAATTATATATATATATATATATATACTTGTTTACAAAATCATTTGAAAGATGTAATAAAAATTAACAGATAAACTATACATAAGAAAATATGGTTTTGATAAAATTACTTTTAATTGTTTTATATATGAATTATGGAATTTAATTGATCAGTAGTACATGATATTAGATACAAAATACGAAATGACGATATTCATTGACACAGAACGCACGAGAGAAATGATATTTTCTTATAAGATTAACTTTTTTTTTTTGTATACAGCCAAAAATATGTATTTATGATATTCAATGATACATTTGCTTCAGCCCATCTAGCAAAAAGTCCAAAACACATGAGACTTAACACACCCATAATTCACACGAGTAGTTACCGTATAACTGTCAAATGTGCTGGGCTGTTCGCCCGTGGTTTTGGGTAAGGTCCGCAAAAAAAGTTTAAGTTTATGTGGGTCTGCAGTAAAAAACAAAAAATTGATGATCATTGTTCCACTTTTTAGTTGGTTTCCCTAATCTAAATAACTTTCGCCGTGGTAGTTTTAAGAAGATATATACACTGTGTATTTATGCGGACATCGGCTTAAATCTACTCAAACTTTATCCGTTTACGCGAAATCACGTATACAGTAAACATATGTAATTAGCCGTACCCAAACTAAATATTTCTTCAATTAATCAACCCGAACTATGTAGCCAACGACAATTTTCTAGACAATGACTAACACAGTAAATTTCAAGTTGATTGTATTGAATAAAAATGATACTAAGCTGCCAACTAGACGTGTTAATATACATTTTATTTGCAATAGATCATGTGCTAAAAAAATTTAAAATGCAATAGATCATGTGCTAAAAAAATTTAAAATGCAATAGATCATGTGCAGTATAGCTATTTTTATAATATTCGCAATAAAGTGTGACAAAAATGTCACGATCTTACCATAATGAAATAAAAATACAAAAAAGAAGAAGTATTTGGTTTAAAATTAGGACAGAGAAAAGAAAACAACATTTTAAAAGTTATAAAGAAAGATATTTGAGAAATCTCTGTAAAATTCTAAATATGCGAATACAGAATATCAATTAAATTTACCCAGCCAACACTTGTCATTGTAAATGGTAATATTATAAACTTCTTGCACACACAATAGTTTTAAAGGATATTATTGGTTCTCTCTTTTATAATTATAATTATTGGTTCTCTCTTTTATATTATTATAAACTTCTCATTTATAATTTTAAACAAAAACCAATTAACACATATTTTTATAGCTATGTATTTAAAATTATAGGTTCTCTTTTTTTTTGTCAAGGATATTATTGGTTCTCCCTAAAATCTAAAGAACAAAAGTAGAATATAAGAAACATTTTTTTCGTTTTAGTTTTTATTTTGTAATAATAAAATCTATTACTCCGTTTTAGAATATAAGAAACATCTTATTGAGCCAGTTACAAACTCTTCTTGGATTTGGAAAAATTTATTATCTTTTCGTCCGTTGGGAAAGTTGTTCTTGCGTTGCAGGTAGGGATGTTAAAATGGGTAGCGGGTATGGCGAGTATAAATGGGTATGTTTTGTTAAACTATACCCATTTAAACTCATTTAACATGGTTTTAGTAAATGAGTATAAATGGGTAACCCATTTAAAACTCATTTATAAACGGGTATGAGTCAATATTTAAGGGTACCCATGATACCCGTTTATATTACTTTTAGTTATTATTTTCTTTCTACTCCAAATTTTAAATGGGTATGAGTATAAATGAGTATGGCGAGTATAAATGGTTATGGGTATAATTGGACATGGGTAACCCATAACAACATCACTATTATTTTCTAAATAATATCGTATAACCATTTGGTATACTTTCCTAAAATTTTATTCGATTATTTTTGTACTAATTAATCGATAGAATAAAAAGAGGATTCAAAGAGTACAAGTGACCTAACACAACAAAAAGAACATGAAACATCATTACAACCGATTCAATTTACTCTAATATTCACACCAACTCCAACAACAACATCATCTTTTATATCTATACGTAATCCATACACACCATCTTTACATTTTTGACCTATCTATATATATCATTTTACAAACACTCTTTAAGAAAATAGCGAATTAAATAGATTTATATCGAATTTTGAAAACAAAAGTTATAACTTTTTATTTTGTTATTTTTTTAATATAAAAACTCAGTGTGCTAACCAAATTTATTTTAAAAATAAAGTAAAAAAAAAAAACCAAACTAAACTAAACAATTTTTCTAAAGAACTTAATTCCTGAAGAACCGAACTAGACCCGAACCGAATTATTCTTTTTTCCAAATGGGTAGTAATTTTCATAACTCGAATACCCGAAACTTTGTGGAGTCTAATTGTATATATAAATTCATATTCAACATTCAATGTTACTATTCTTTGATAGGAGAATACAAATATTTAGGAGGAGATCTTGAAAAGGTTCTACAAGGATTTCCCGGCGGAGAACCTCCACATGGTAGAGGAGGTTTTGAGCAAATCAGAATCCTACCTTTTAACACACGAAAAGAAAACCCCATAGATATTATTTTTATAAAGTTATATTTAATTAGAGATTTTCTTAAATAATTACATGAGATTTTGAATGTGACTAACCTTCTTGGTTGAGTCTAGCCTCTATGATATGAACCTGAGATGATAGACATACAAGTATATAAAGAAAACTTACAAGAAGCAAAACTTTTGTTCTTAACTTCATTATCATTGCTGTTTTCTTAATTAATACATGTATATATGTCGACCGGTAGGATATATATACAGTGAAAAAGTTACAAAATCAAACATATAGTGAATAAATAAATCTGAATTCAAACTTTAACGATAATTCTTGTTTTCTACAAAACGCGGTTTTGAATATTTAATTTTAAATAGCAAAAAAAAAGAACTCAAATTTAATTTTATGGATGTAGCTATATAATATATTACGCAAGCAAGACTTTGGAGTTTGCAATATATAATTGGTTATGTAATATTAAGAGTTACATTCAAAATATGTAATTATTTTGTACAAAATTCAAATTTAAAAAACATATTTATGTTTGGCATAAATCATAATGGTTGCAAGTTGCAACTTCTATTTTGTTTTTGTAACTCAAGCTATTTTGAGCACATAAGTGAGCCAAATATAATATAATTTTAATTATAAATATTTAATTTACTTTGTTTCTATCATTAGAACCCGAAATTAGTCAAAAAATAAGTTAAAAAGACAAAACAATAAGTTGAAAAAAAGACAAAACAATAATTAATGCTACCATCATCTTAAAAAAACATTAAAAGATATGGAGAAGAAAAATATGATTTTATATATATGTTGTTTTGCTAATAAAATTTTTGGGTGGGGCATTTATTTAATTAATGATATTACAATGGATTGATGCGTCCGTACATGGAGGTTAACACATTTTGTACAGCGTACTATGTATTATATCTCATTTATAAATTTTAAGGAGAAAAGTAATTTAAAAACAAAATTATATAGCGTACTATGTATAACTATTAGTCTATTATAGGTTTTCTCAAAAATCCACAGAACAAAAAATTGTAATATAATTTATTATATTTTCAAGTTTATACTACGTAATAAATTTTTTTATGATAAAACTTTATTTTAGCTTAAAAAATCTCACCTTTGCGATCATTGGTTAGAAATATTAAAGTTTTAAGCTATATTTGGTACGAAGGCTTTGGCCCATATGGGTTTTGAAAATCGGTTTAAATCTAAGCTTTTAAAAGTTTGGATTATGGATTAATTATCACCATTTTGGTCTACTTTTCTAAAATCGTATTTGACTATTTTTACAGTAATTAATCGATAGGATAATAAGGATTAAAAGACAAGTGAGCTAACACGTAAAGAACATGAAACACCAACTTCAACATGTTGACAACAACATCATCGATATCTTTTTATATCCATACACACCATCATTACATTTTTATGACACCTGGGAAGATAAGACAGTATTCATGCATGGTGTTTTCTTATTCCAATTTATCTTCTCCTTATGACCTATTTATTTCCAATGCCTCTTTGTTTGTGATTCATAGATATCAAGCCTTGCAGCTTCGGTATGTAAGCTAGCCGATATGGAAGATCCCATCGGTCGTGTTTTAAAGAAAGTGAGGTTGCAGATGGTCTTATTTTACATAAGACCTCATCTCCAATAGGTTTACTCCTCATTGTTTTTGAATCCCGACATGATGCACTTGTACATGTACGTTAAGAGTTAAAAGCTCTTTCTCTTCTACGAATGTAAATTTTCTGAAGCCGTGTTTTTTTACTTACAAACCAAACAGATAGCTTCATTTGCCATCCGTACTGGAAGTGGTCTTCTAGTGAAAGGTGGAAATGAAGCCCGTCGATCAAATACTATCAAAATATGAGGAGTTGTACCTTATATAAGATAGCATTTGCTCTACGAGCTTCCCTTTCACCTTTCAATAGTAGACCATTTCCACTACTGATGACAAGAGAAGCTATCTTCAGAAAATTCAGATTCTAAGAAGAGAAAAGACTTTTAACTCTTAACATACCTATACAAGTGCTTCCGGTCGCGATTCAAAAACAATCATGAGTACACCTATTGGAGATGAGCATTTTAAATCCGGATATTTATTGGTTTTATCACCAAATTTAATTGCTTTTATGGTTCAATTACATCCCAATTTGTGGGTTGAGTTTTTTGTAAAGAAAAACGGGTTCTATGGACATTTGCATGTTTTTATATTTCTCATTTATAATTTTAAAGAGAAACCAATTAACACATATTTTTATAGCTATGTATTTAATAGTATAGGTTCTCTTTTTTTTGTCAAGGAAATTATTGGTTCTCTCTAAAATCTAAAGAACAAAAGTAGAATATAATAAACATATTTTTTCGTTTTAGTTTTTATTTTGTAATAATAAAATTTATTACTCCGTTTTCGAATATAAGAAACATCTTATTGAGCCAGTTACAAACTCTTCTTGGATTTGGAAAAAGTTATTATCTTTTCGCCCATTGGCAAAGTTGTTCTTGCGTTGAAGCCAGCAGGGATGTTAACATGGGTAGCGGGTATGGCGGGTATAAATGAGTATGTTTTGTTAAATTATACCCATTTAAACCCATTTAACATGGTTTTAGTAAATGAGTATAAATATGTAACCCATTTAAAACTTATTTATAAACGGGTATGGGTCAATATTAAAGGGTACCCATGATACCCGTTTATATTACTTTTAGTTATAATTTTCTTTCTACTCCAAATTTTAAATGGGTATGGGTATAAATGGGTATAACGAGTATAAATGGGTATGGGTATAATTGGGCATGGGTAACCCATAACAACATCCCTAGTTGCAAGCTTGGTGATGGCAGGAATACTAATTTTTGGCATGATCATTGGACAAATCTTGGACCTCTAATAAACACAATTGGGCAGATGGGACCGCAACTCCTTGGTATTCCCATTGAGTCCACTGTAGCGGCTGTTGTAGGCCCTAATTGATGGTCGCTTCCCTCAAGTCGCTCTCGTTGTTCGCCTATTCAAGATTTGCGTCAAGCCCTAATGTCTATTGATCCTCCGAATCATTTATTAGCCTTGATACTTTTGGTCTTTACTTAACCATCTAGAGTTTCACACCATTGACCACTTTGAAAGACCACTTTGACTCATTAAATATTTGGCTGAATGCGGGAATTATCCAACAAAAATTTAGCTTCTAAATGCTCTCACTTTCGTTCTTTTCCGATCACTGGTTCAAAAAAATTGTACCTTCATTCTTGATTTTGGTTTAGTCCATTGTTTTGAAAATCGGTTTAAAGCTCAGGAATTGTCTAAATAATATCGTATTACCATTTGGTATACTTTCCTAAAATTGTCTTCGAATATATTTGTAGTAATTAATCGATTGAATAAAAAAAGATTCAAAAACAAGTGACCTAACACATAAAGAACATGAAACAATACAACCGATTTCAATTTCCTCTTATATTCACACCAACTCCAACAACAACATCATCTTTTATATCTACTTAATCCATACACACCATTTTTACATTTTTTGACATATATATTATATATTTATCCATCCCCAAAAATATGTAAAATATATATCTTACATTGTGTAAAACTTATTAGAATCCACTTCTAATTTTTAACCTCATTAATTCGTGGTTGTGTGATATGATTTAAATTGTAGAAAAAAAAATCAGATATGTTATATATACAAGGATCACAAGAATTAGAATTGCATTTAAAGGAGAATGTTGCAAATAGATTTTTTTGGGCATGCAGGCTATATGTTTTTCGATGTAACATGACATCATAGAGAAATACATAAATCAACTTAATGGCAATATGACATACATGCACACAAGTATATATAGTCTTTTGAACTTTTAACTTCAAATTTGTTTAGTTCAACCGAAACAATATTTACAAACATAATATTTTGATACATGATTGAACAAACTATTGATTTTTTTCTCTCTAAACTTTTTCCTTGATGATCCCTATATTAAAGAAGAAAATGATTAATCTTTTATTTTCTGTTTTTACGCTAGTTTCTTATTGTAGTCATTTTTTCCCTCTGTTTAAATATTATTAAAAGGTACCATTATGCTTTTTAATAACCACCACATAAAAACATATGAATTATATATTTATATATATTATGATTAATTACTTAATAATTTCATATACATAAAACTTTATAAGAGCATCTATTAAATTCAATAGGTAGAGAAGAGAGTTATCAGTAAACCTGAATTCTAATCTGCTAATCGATATCAATCCATCACTGTATTATATTTAATATATAAAATAGTTCATATCTTTAGTATAAACCTAAAGATATATATACCACATAAAAATATAAAAATATTATAACATAGTCACGTAAATTAAAACAATACATAGTTTGTACTCAACTTTAAATTTCTAATCAAGGTCACCCATTTACAAGAAAACTACATGTGGCATTAATTTCAAAAGTTCTAAGAAAATTCCTTGAAAGAAAGATTCCGATGAATGTCATGGTTTTTTTAAAATAATGCTTGTTAATATTTAATTTCTCTACAAATTTTAAACTCCTTTTCTGCTACAAACGCATTGTAACCAATTATATTTATTTTCCAGCATGAATATGTGGTTATATTGAATTCGTGATACAATTTGGCGAAAGGAGATAGTCATATTTTAAAGAGCTATCTAAAAGAAGACAAAAAAAAACACGGGAAGCATTAGCCTAAGTGGTTAATAAAGGCTTTCATGTTACTCGCATGTGCTAGGTTTGAACCACATGGTAGCATTGTTTAAAAAAGTGGTATTGTGACCACTAGATGACAAAAAAAAGCTATCTAAAGACCGTGAAGTTACATTTAAATGGACAAAATGGATAAAAAAAGTTATGAAACTCTACTTTGCTTTGTACATATATACGTCATCATATCTAATGAGCCATTTGAGTTTCAATTTAGTACATTTTTTTCCCCAATATTTCATATAGTTCTCAATTTGTTGAAAACTAGAATCGAATTTCAGTAGAAACATTTATATAATTAGACATTTTACCACATTTTCAAAAAGGAAGAAGACATTTTACCATACCTGACAATGAACGATTTGTTGGTTACATATTTTATTCTGTGACACATCACATGTTTAAGAATTTTTTTTCCTTGTGTATATTTGAATATCTGATATAATATAAATAAAGGAATGATGAAAATATTATTTAAAAACTAGATAAGAAGACCGTAAAAGATCAAAATGTGATTAAAAAGTCAATTAATCACTAAATATATATTTGTTTGAAGCTCCTTTTCGTGTGAGACGTCAATAGTACCAAAAAAATTACATTTTTCACATACGATTATTATATAGATTATGATGGTGCACATATTTTTTGTTGTTGTTTAAAACAATCATACCCTCATCGACCAAAGTAAAATATCCTTAAAAATTGGTATCTAACGCTAATTGAACATGGGTGTGGACATGGCCGGTCCTGACATTTCACAGGCCCGAGCCTAGAAAAATATTATATATAAAAAATATTTTTATTTAAATTTTGGGACCAAAAGTTTATATTAAAAAATATTGGGATCTATATTAAAAAAAAGTTAGGTTAAAAAATTTTGGGGGCCGAGACGAATGCTTCTTTACGCATGCCACATGGCCCGACCTGGGTGTGGAACATAACTTCTTCCAATCCATCTGAATGTTCCCAATAACTGTTGGTGCCATAAAAGCTTCCTTATCCACAATCGGAGCGAAAATTGATTTGTTCCAAATTCATCAAAATTGGTCAAATCTGATGCAAGGAGACTTACGATTGTGCCAGATGTTACTAGCGACGGTTTTAGCCTTTTGGCTCCATGTATTGAACATTCCTATGATTGGTTCGAGAGGGTATTAGTTGGAGGATGTTCAACAGGATAGTAAACGATGTATGGTTGGTACTGCATCGACCCACGCCGCTGCTTGTTGGTTATCAGGATGAGCTATGGGAACCGACGGAGTTCCCATCACGTGAGTTCCCTATTTCTTCGGATCCGCTGCCGCCTAATTATCCGGAGACGAAGAATAAGATTGTTGTTGATGATGTTGATCCTCTGTTTCTAGTGTTTTGAGATGTTCTTGGTCAACGATTTGAGGAAGCTATTGTGGCACCAAGTGCCTCAGTTAAGTGGGAACGTTCAGACTGGACGAAGATAAAAGCTTTCTAAGTAGACAACAAAAGGTTAAATCATTTATTTCTGTCGTACTAACCGAATGTGTGTTGTAGTAGAGTGGTTCAAGAGTTATGTTCGCTGTTGATATAATTTTTTAAGGATTTTTTAAATTGGTCGATGAGGTACTAACGTCCGTTAACGGAATTTTTAATTTCTGAAATTTCAGCGGTTTTACGGTCCAAAAATATGACTGGTGTAGTAAAAAGAGAGCTAAATAAACTCGTGTATTTTTTCAGTTAAAATTGCTAAATTTGGGTATTTGACGAGTTTTTTCTCTAAAAAAAATATAACACATATTTGACTTATATGATTTAAATTTATTCTATTTAAATTTAAAATTTTTTTTATAAAAAAAATATGGCATAAATAAATATTTGTGTGTTTTTTTTGTGATATAAGGTGATAACTTTTTTTATAAATCAGCTTTAACAATCACCGACAACCAATCTGAATTCATTTATGATAATATAGAAAATATCAAAGCATGGTGACCCCATATATATAAAAAAACAAATTTCAAAACGTCGTTAAATGTTAACATAAGCACTAAATATTCTAACGGGAAGCATTAGTTTAAATGGTTAGTAAAAGATTTTCATGTTATTCTAAGTGATGGGTTCGAACCTCATGGTGGTGGGGTTCGAAAGTGGTATTGTGACCCTAAATGTTCCTTCTTCTATCCTCCTAACGAGTTACACCACACAACATTCCATCTCAATAAATTATATATCAACATCATACTGTACTACGCATATGTTTAATTTTAAAAAATAAATTATATTTGATATTCTATAGTTATTTATGGATCAAATTGTAAATAATATCTAACTCAGTAGTTTTTTGTGTAATGCGTGATACAAAATTTTAAAAATCTTTAAATATCATAAATATCTCCATGATATATTTTATTATTTCTAACAAAACTTGTTAACAAAACTTGTTATATGATTTTTTTTTTTTTGTAATTCTTAAATCAATTATGGAAAAATATGAATATTGATTTTTAAACAAATTAAAAAACAAACAAAAATTGTAAAAAGAGAAAAATAAAACCGGAAGTTGGAGGAGTGAAATCTTTTTATATTTATAGTGTAGAGATTATAGAAAAAATAAGGTGAGAGTGAGGTGATTATTATAATAATTGGTATTTAAAAAAAAATTTAATTTTTGTTTAATAATGTTTAAAAAGTTTTATTTATTTATTTTATTTTCAATTGTACCTTTAATGAATTTTTTATTTTTAGTATATTTTCAATGACATAACTTTTAATTCTATTGTTAAATAAAGTTTTTCTAAAAATGACTGTATTTTAATAATTAGTAGATGAGCCGTTTTACTTCACATTTAATAATTTTTTTTCCCAATAAATTCGTATAATTCTTGATTTTCTTTATTGAAAAATTGAAATCAAACTCCGCTAAAAAGTTTAATCAGACTCTTTATCATATTTGACAATTTCTGATTAAATGATATCTAAGTAAGTGAGATCATATAACCGTATGATGTAGATTTATAACTTATTGAGATATTAACATTTAACGACACTTGAAGTTTGATATAATTATTATAGAGGAGTTGCTCACCGTATTGCTGTAATTGATTTTGGAAAATTTCCTGAGAATTAAAGGTCTAGTGAGCCATTTGATTTTAAGTTTAATTAGTACTTTTTCTTTATTAACAAATTCATATAATTCTCAAT
>OVAW01000602.1:0-13289 GCA_900406365.1 Heliophila coronopifolia | reverse complement strand
TATATATATATATATATATATATATATATATATTTATTAAAATTATTATTCTAAGTTATGAAAAAATATTATAAAATACTTTAAATTCTATTTTTAAGAGAATAATGAAAAAAAAAATTAAACTATAAAAAAATTCAAAATAAACCTCGTTATATGAAAACAGCAAAATAAACTTTCAATTTTCAAAAATAAGCAATTTGAACTGTGGCACTATTTTTTCGCAATTACAAACATAAACTTAACTATGTTTTTTTAACATTTTTCTCTGTTAGGTATTTAATAATCAAAATGTCATTTTTATTTGAGTTTATAATTTTGAAAAAAATTAACATCAGAATTCCTATTTCTTTCTTTCTTTCTTATTTTTGTCGGCATCGTGATATTTTTTTCTTTTTAAGTTGGAAGTTTATTTTACACTTTCTTTAGATCGGTGTTCATTTTGCATTTTTAATATGTAATTTGGGGTTTGAGGTTTGTTACATTTTCCCTATAGTTTTAATTTGAAAGGTGATATTTATTTTATAATGTTTTGTGATAGCTTAGACAATTGACTTATTTTTTATACTCTAAGCACGACTCGGATTTGATGTTTTTATGCAGAAAGAAGAAATTGATCATGAAATCATGACAAGAAGGATTGTCCCTATTATTTTTTACAATGACAGAAAACCGTTTTACAGCTTCTTGCCCCCGTATGAGCAGAATATCCGCGACCAAGATCGATTAAAAGCCGAGAGATATGAGACACCCATTGATCATGGCATGGATCTTAACCTTAAGTTATGAGAGATTTTCTAAGGCAAATTTTCAAAATTTCCATTTTTGTTAGCTTTTAGTTTTGGATATACAAAATAAAAAAATCTTCCAAAGATTTGGATTTATGTTTTTTTCTTTTTCATAACCGAAAAATATGTGACATAGATATGTGATGAGCTTTACTCTAGCGTTCCACTCTTTCCAAAGATCATAAATTGTAACCTTCAGTAGCAATTTGACAATGGTTTGAAGCTTCTTCGGAATACCAGAGGAGAGAGCTCAAGAAACAATAGCAAGGAAACCCGTGGGAGGAGATAACGAGGCAATGGCCATAAAGTGATTTCATACCATCTCCGAGAAAGTACACCCGAAAAAGAGATGGCGAAACAGAGTTGTTCCAGCTTTGGATTCTATCGATGGTCATAAGTCGATCCCAACAGGCTACCCATGAGATGAAAGCTGTCTTTCGGATATTACCTGATCCGACCCATACCCGGACCAAAACAAATCGAGATCCGATAAGGTATTTTCAGAAAACCAACCCCAACCCGAACCCGAATCTCCTATTTTGGGTTGGGTCAGGAAATACTCAATCGAGCGGGTATTTTTCCCAGTTGCATTTGGATGATGCATCACATCATATCATTTTGAAAACGAATAGTTGCATTTGGATGATGCATCTCGATGATTAAACAAACAAACCCTCTAATATCAAGGAGGGATGGATCTAATACACTTTTTAATGAATGGAAAAATTAGGGATGAACACAATTTATGTTCCTTTTCCGCCCCATTCCATGTTTCTTCCAAATTGTTTATCCTATATGAGAATGCATTTTTTTATATGACAAACAGTTCCCGAACAGAGACGGAATTGGAACAAAACTTTCGTAAATCCCGATTGAAACAAATACAAACATTAATTTATATTTTATATATAGTTAGATACATTACAATTTTATATAGAATCTATACTTTTATATATTATTTTATATTTTCTGGTCCGAATTAAAGTAGTTGAAAATGTTGAAAAGCAATATTGTATTGATGCATAAATCAAATTAAGTAATAAAACACACATTGAACAAAGTTATGGGGGGTACATGCGACCAGGACCGTTCCTAATAATATTGGGGTTCGAAACAAAGTTAAAAAAGGCCTATATTTTTGTCTACAACAATATTTTGAAAAAAAATATCATACGGGTTTGTTAATAGCTTTATAATATTAAGAGGTATATATTCCATATGATAAAAATTTGATAAAAACAAATTCATTAAATAGTTCAATATACATATATATTATATAAGAAAATTTAAAATGGCTTTTCAGATTTTGAGGCCAGAAACAATTGTTTCCTCGTGCTCTATTCAGAGCCGGACCTGCACGCAACCTTCAAATACAACACGCGTCCACCCCTAGTGTCAAGAGTAAAGTTCTAAAGCATTTGCAAATTTTCCACAAACTTCGATAGTTATTCAAATTACCAAAGACCGGAATGTTACATCTATCTCCAGATGTTTATCAATAAAGATCTCACAAACATACAACATACTCATTAATTTTTAGAAATACTCATTGTTCGAAAATAAAGAACCCCGAAAACTTGGAAGCATTCACTAACTATTTGTCAGA
Source organism: Heliophila coronopifolia (assembly GCA_900406365.1). Classification (NCBI taxonomy): domain Eukaryota; kingdom Viridiplantae; phylum Streptophyta; class Magnoliopsida; order Brassicales; family Brassicaceae; genus Heliophila; species Heliophila coronopifolia. The sequence continues at coordinate 10,898 of OVAW01000602.1, read as the reverse complement.
AGTGAAAGTTACAGTCTTGCCTAGAGTCCGGAAATGGACATAGATGACCACAAGAGAGAAGAAGTAAAGAGAAAATGCCAAGATAGATAGCCATAGCGGATATATCTCTCTCACATAAGCCGGTATGCCGATTAGGAGGCCAACGATCACGACAATGAGAACTTCCGCCGAGTAATCCCAAGGCAAACCTTTTGTGTACACGATCGCTAATATAGTTGAAATTCCGAGAAGGTTGTTCAATGTAACATCCTTATAGATCTAGAAAAAAATGTATAAGTCATTTAGTATATATTGGGATTATTGTTGATGCGTTATGGATATTGAGTTAGTTAACATAGTTAAAATAAGAGATTAGGAATGCAAATATCGTTTTTATTTACGTTTATATTATTGAAAAAATTAACGTCTATGTGTATGTTGCTGAATTTTTAAGACTTGAGATTTATTTTACAGTTTATTTTGTATTTTTTTATATTTAGAAGTTCTTTTTGCATTATTTATTTAAAAAATAGAATAATTACCAAAAACAAATCTTGAGTTATAAAAAAAGATAAAACTCGTTCTAAAGAAATTGTAAAAAAAAAAAAATTCTTTTACAAAAAAAAAAGAAATTTTAAAAGAAATATCAAATATTTTTAAAAATAGCAATCTGAATTTCGATACTAATTTTTGCAATAATACAAATGCAAATAAACGTGATATTGTGATGATTAAATAGTGAAAAAAAATTCCAAAAAAATCAAAATTTAATTTACCTTTTTATCATTCGAAAAACTAGCGTCAAAGTTTACATTGCTAATATTTAAAAAATGAAAGTTTATTTTCTTTTTTTTTATATCAATTTTTTCAGAGAAAAAAACTGTTAAATACTCCAATTCATCAAATTTTACCTAAAAACTACACAAACTATTTTTGGTGCTGAAAAATACACCAATTCGATTTTCGGACCGAAAAAACATAAACTATTCAAAATTGTAATTCATCTTAAATCAGTTTAAACGGAGTTTAAAATTAAATGCAAATGCTCCGAAGTAATCATCCAAACAACATAAATAGACAATTTAAAAGCAGCCAAGATGATCCAAAGTAATCGTCCAGCACCACAAGTAACTACTCCCGTTTAATTTTAAACTCCGTTTAAACGGATTTAAGACGAATTACAATTTTGAATAGTTTATGTTTTCTCGGTCCGAAAATTGAATTGATGTATTTTTCAGTACCTGAAAATAGTTTGTGTAGTTTTTAGGTAAAATTTGATGAATTGAGGTATTTAACGGGTTTTTTCCTTTTTTTTTTTACTTACATTTCTTTTATAGTTTCTTTTTGCACTAATCATTTGATAAAACTAACCTCAGAGAATGTATCGGATGTGATTATGTCCTTGTATTGCGTCTGACAAAAGTGAGCAGACAAAGCATTTTTTAAGTTTCTTGCCAAAGGGACCACTGCAAAAGAAATACAGAAGGAAGGAACACCAGCCGATTCCGACAAAAGCTCGATTTCCGTCATGAAAGGTGTTGCAAGAACGGAGATAATTAAAATCCCTAATATGACTTTTAAGAAAGCTATCAAGGTTTTTTTTAAAGGACATTTATTTACAAGGCTTTCCTTTTGTGTTTCCAACTTCACTAGTCCATCTCTGTCCTGAAACGCAACACTTTAGTGTCAAAAAGGATTCGGAATAGAGTAAAAGCAAACATTTTCAATAGAATTATGCTCATTTTTCTTTATTTTAATTTTAAAGAATCTGGAGTCGAAATTCTAGTTTTATTTTTGACCTCCAATATCTTGGGATTTCATGACTGAGCATGCTTAGTGTTTATTTGTAATCGGATTTAAAATCCTAAAACAAATTGGACCAAAATGTTTTTTTTTTCTATATAAAACTGTTTTTTTGGTCAAATTTTTGAGAGCAAAATTTAAGAGGTAGAACCCCTTAACTTTAGAGTGATGATCAAGTTAACTTTGTTCTATCTCCTAATTTATATCCAACAAAATTAGTTTTAGTCCATCTATGGACTTTGTCAATGTACTTCTTAAAATATTAATTGCACCAAGGAACAATAAACTTTGGGTATGAATATTACTACTCATTTAAACGGCGATGTTTTTTTATTAATGATTTAAATTGTTTTTTAGAAACTATGCAAAAACCCGATAATCCAATGAAATAACATACTCAGATGTTAGATAATACATCGTTGAGTTATTTTTTGGGTTATCAGGTTTTCAAACCGTTTCTAAATGACTCTTAAATCACAAAAAAAAAAAAAAATCCCGTTTCTAAATGCGCATTCTTCACCGAGGTCCTTTAGTCTAGTGGTTTGAGGCCGCTAGCATGACCTTGGTATCGGGAGTTCGATTCCCCGCCTCTATGATGATGTTTCCTTTTAGTGGGATTTAGGCTAATGGGCTGGCCTGTTGTGGCACAAATATTGACAAAAAAAAAATGCGCATTCTTCAAAAGTTGCTTTTGGACACTCACCCAATTGCTTTGATACCCCTAGGTAAATATGTATTAGCAAGATTGTATCTATAGGTGGTAAAGACCAACCAACCGCGGTTTTGGGGAAACCCTCACAAGGTAATAGGTGGCAAATTTGAATCCCATGTGGGATTATGATAATAAATGTTTGTGATCATGACTGCACCGTAGGATCAAGCAGTGATCCCAGGCTTATCCGTGGGGCGGCCTAAAATTCCATCAATTGTCTTTAAAAAAACATGCATATGGTCCGTCGGTGCTTAAATAATTATGGGTTTATTTACGGGCTTATGGGCTGAGGATTTGCGGTTTGCGGTTGTGGTTGCGGTCAGTGATGAACCTAAGGGGGGACATGGGTGGGCATTCGCCCTCCCTTGATCCTCTTGGGAAATTTTATTTTTTTACATGTAAAAAATAAAAAAATTATGTGTAAAATTTGGCTATGTCCCCTAAAATTTCCCCCCCCCCCCTAAATCTTTTTTTTTTCCCATAAATTTCCGTAATCGAACCGACATGAACCGTCCATAATCAATTTAAAAAAAAAAACTTTTATGCCCCCCCCCCCTTAATTTTCTTCCTGGGTCTGTCACTGGTTGCGGTTATGAGTTATATATGCTGGCTATTTGAATTGAAGTTATGATATGCGAGCTAGTTGGGCTACGCTGCATAACCGCGGACGTCTGCCCGTTTAGCCCGCGAGCTATATAGATGACAGCATATATAGCCCACATCTAACATAGACTTAAAATCTTGTGTCCAAGACCGCCCCGACAAGGTGTAGCCCGCGGAGGGTCCGCCCACTTTACAACCTTTCATTGTATCTACTTACCGTTACATTTTCTGGATGACAGTCAGTATTATCAGAGTTGATTTTGTACTCATTTATCCATTTTGTGATCCCATCTTTAAATTCTTTCTTACTGATTACACCATCTTTATCCTTATCGAATTCAGCAAGTATTGTATTGGCAAGTTCTTCCATGTTACATGTTATTCTTTCCATCATCCCAAGCTCCATTGTTATTTGTAGTAACTCCGAATTTTGGATATTTCCATCTTGGTTTATATCGAATTTGTCGAACAAACTGCAATTGTCGTCAAGGCATGAGTTTCCATCTCAAAATCAGTTTAAATATTTTAGAAATAACGAATTAGTTCATATTATATATGTAAAGGGTCAACACTTAGGAGAAGTCAAAGACTCAAAGTCATCGACATTGATCTTTAAATTTAAATTTTCAATTTTGACATAATTTTTCTTACGTAGGCTTTCAAAATTTGTTTATAAGTTCTTGCCTCCAAATTATATATATATATTATTTTTTTTTTGTGGTATCGGCCCATATTTTAGGACCAAAAATATGTTTATGTATTGCAGAGCAGGTATTCTTAACACTGAATACAAAAACAGAGCGAAATAAAGTGATTTTATATTATGGAAGTTTTGGCAAAATACTTCAACTATGAACAAAAATGCAAGATGAAAAACATTTTATATTGTTGAAAAAATTAACGACCGACCAAATTTTTATTGTTGATTTCTCAATGTTAGAGGTTTATTTTACAATTTCTTTTTATCAAAATTTATCTCAGGGCTTAACTTTATATATTCATCTCATATATAATCCGTAAAACCGATATTACTCCAACTTTGAAATTCGTTGATACACATCATAAATTACTAATTGCGTGGAGACAGTGCCGGTCCTGACATTTCAGGGGCCCGAGCTTAGAAAAATATTTTATATATAAAAAATATTATTTAAAATTTGGGGCCTATACTTTATATTTTAAAACAATTTTGGGGCCTATATTAAAAAAATTTAGCCCAATTTTTTTTCATAAATTTTTGGGGCCGAGGCGAATGTTTCTTTACGCATGCCACATGGCCGGGCCTGCGTGGAGAAACAACATCAATTTTATTAAGTGTTTAATCGCCTATTAATAATTGTAAATGTTTTATTAGTGATTTAAATGTCTATTAAAAACGGCTCAAATATTCTAAACCCGACAAATTATATAACCTACTAAAAAAATTTGATAATAACTCCTCGGATTATTCATTGGTTTATTAAGTTTTTTATCGTTTTTATAAGACATTTAAATCACTAATAAAAGCAGCTGCGATTACTAATGCAAGTAATAGTTTACATAGTATATCAGCGAAACTCAAAGGCCATGGAGGTTCTGAGATCCTAAGAAATCGTGGAGGCCTCAGACAAATATAAAATTTAGGGGACACTTATAACGAATTTTTTTTCGGTAAAAAATTAGAAAATATTTTAAAAAATTTTGGGGCCGAGGCAAATGTTTCGTCTCGCTCTACTCAGGGCCGGCCTTGCTTAAAGCTGAAGTTGAACCAGTTTTACAAAATATAATTAATAGAAGAAAATAAAGTTAACCCAACAATTTTTAATGGTTCATTTTTTTTCTTTATTATCTTTATATTATAATCGGATAAATAAAAGTCGATATATAAGTACCTTTTCCAACCCTCTTTACATAATTTTCCATCTCTTAAAAGATTTTGTGGCGAAAATAGCTTCAAATGCTTATGAAATTCCGACATGAGCTCAAACCTAGCATGCTCTAAGCTCTTCTTTTGAGTCTCTTGACGAATAGACTGCACAGTTTTAAAAGAAAAAAATATCAACCACAAAAGATATGAATCTCTTCTTTTTTAAAACCGAAGGTGATCCAGGAGTTAACATCCGACTAATCCCCAGGGTAAGAGTAACCGTCGAGTAGCCGTCTCACCAGACTTTTTAATGGGCATAAAGCGTGGCACCATTTTAGTTGGCAAAAAAAAAACAAAAAAAAAAGAATTTTGAAGTCTCTTTACTTTATTTTTCGTACCTAAAAAACAAAAAAGGCAGTAGTTGCAGAAGCAGAGATTATAAGTGTGATCAAGACAACAAAATCTTTCCAAGATTTGGAATCATAAATCTCAGTAAGTGTGAGCATGCAAAATGGGATTAAAGTTATGAGCATCATCCCAGCTGCTTGTTTGTTCTTGGGATCTGCCTTTACCTTAGCTCCTGCATACAATACCGTCTCAAATTATTTGTGAAAAAATTTATATTTCACTCTTGACCATGTTCGACCACTCCAGTTACATGTACTACTAGAAATAAAATAGGTTAGTGCAAAAGATTTCTCGGAAAAAACTAAGTAAATAAAAGATTTAAACCAGGGTCGGCTTAGTATGAAGGCATGAGGGACAATGGCTTGGAGTCCACTAACAAAACAGATTCACAAGAAAATAATTTATTTTTTTGTTAATTTGAAAACAAAAATGACAAATAAGTAAGAAGAAAACTGTAAGAAACACGAATTAAAAAAAAATTAAAAGATTTGAATAAAAATCAGTATATGATATGTTGATTTAAACATACTAGTAAGGTTCTTCAATATGGTGTCTTTTATGTTCAGTTCTGATTTGAGATCAGACAAGCCAAAGACAACACAAGCTCCCCATTGGATTGTCAAAAGAAAAACAGAGTATCCGACAGTAAGTCCAACGAAATTATCAACCATCGAGTTTGCGACGTCACGGCTTCCCATCAATCCAGTCGCTGAGATCAAAGCCAAAAAATAATAACTTAATCTTTCAGTTTAGTCCAACACTCCAACACATTCAAAAATGGGGGGCTTTTTTTTAAATTTTTCCCCCTAAAACAGGTTTCACCTGAATTTTGGATTTCATTGTTATATTTCTTAAATTATTAATTGCATCACAAAACCAAATAAACTTGGATTATTAGTTTAATCTACTACTTATTAAAACACAAGCGGCAATTTTTGGAGAAAAACTTTATAAAACAAAATATTTACAGGTTATGCCATCGAGAATATACTAAAAATAGAAAACTCAATAAACATTCATTAAGGATACAATTGGAATAAAAATAAATAACTAAATTTTTGCTAAAACTCTAACAAAAAATAGGAAACAAAATTTTAAATCTATTTTCAGAAAATAAATTAAATACCTATTACCTAGTTACTCATCAATTGTAATCATTTTTATTAGTGTTTTAACCATTTGATGTCCCTAAAATTTCAAAGAAATTCGGTATGTTGCTTCCTAAAACATTTTCTTCTTTTGACCAAATTAAAAAAACATTGGCTTTTAAAGTTTTAGCGTAGTGTTGGCATGGACGGTCATGAATAGAGCCAGTAAAAGTATTTGCTCCGGTCTCAACCTTTTTTTAATATTTCTATTAGATTTATACAATATATATTTTTTTAAGTAGCCTCTAAAATTTAGTTTTGTTTCTAGTCCCAAAATTTAGAAAATTTCATTACCGGGCCTGAGTACCGGAAACAGTGGCAGATCCAAGAAAAAAATTAAGGGGGTGGGGGACATAGAAAAAATTGAAAAAAAAATTGGTTCCGGACGGTTCGATTTCGGAAATTTAGTGGGGCAAAAAAAATTTTAGGGGAGGCAAAACAAATTTTGAGGGGCATAGTCAAATTTTACATAGGATTTTTTTTTCCACTGAAAAAAAAATTTCCCCGGCTTTAGGGGGGCATATGCCCACTTATGTCACCCTTGTCTCCGCCACCAACCGGAAATGTCTTTAGTTATACTCCAAAACATTAAAAGTCCAAAAGAAGATATGCAAATCTTACATATAATAAGAGCCAATCTTGGAAATGTTGAAAGGAGAGGAAAGACAATTCCGCCATAGAAACCGACCTCAAAGATATCGAAGAGTCTAGACTTGCCTTTAGACAAGAAAATATCACCAATTATCAATAATCCACCATAGGCTAAAACTTGGAAAGCAAATCCTGCAAGATTGTCCGCACATGGCAGAAACCCATAAACATGAATACACTCATTCTTGAAAATGCGATTTGTCGGGTCAAGACTGAGAAATTCGTTGCTGGATCCGTCTTGGACTGAATCTGAGGCGGAGGTCAAGTTCTTTTCAGACAGAGAAGTTGAAACACGACAGTTTACAGAAGAGATTAAAACTAAAGAGAGAAAGGACATAAACAAAGTAAGACGTGCCATGAAAGTAAACTTGGAATAGAGTTTTTAGTTCTTATTTTTCCTAAGCATACATATATTTATACATAAATGGAGGGCCGGCCCTGTCAAAGGACATTTAAACCTGAGTCTAATTTTGTATTAAACTATTTGAGGGTTCTATTCAATTCTTTTTATTAAACGGGTTTTTAATTAACAATTTTTTTTTTGTCAACGATATATATATAAAATATAGCTAGAAATTTTATTTATCTGATTTGGGTGGGACAAAGACATAAAACTACCTAAATTTTCTACGTTTGCGCGATTTTAGGCCTAAAGTTTTTTTTCTTCGTTCTGTGTATATGTAGTTTTTGTTCCTATCAATAATCATACCTCGTCTTAACTGACTAACATTCGTTCGTCAATGCCTAATTTATATTTTAAAAAATTGAAATACATGACGGAGATTTTTTATTTCGACAAGAATTTTGTTTTCTAACTTGATGTTAACTTTGATTTTAGTTTGTTAAACGTTTTAGAATGTTTGTATTTATGTTTTAAAAATCTAAATTAGGCGTTGACTAATGGATTAAGTCAACAGTTACGGCGAGGTATTGTTATTGATAGGAACAAATAATAAATGTACACGGAACAAAGAAAAATTACTTTGAATTTATATCGTGCAAACTTAAAAAATTTGGGTAGTTTTATGCATTTGTCTCGATTTGGGATATAGTTGGATAATTCCACTTGAACTTGCTAAAATGGCCCTACCTAACACATATCCCCAAATTCGAGGATACAATTTTAAGCCAAATTTATTTTTTTAGGCCTTCAAAATCAGTAGAATTTAAATTTTGGCCCCAATTTTTTTTTTTTTTGATAATTTTATATAAAAAAATATTTGTTTTCGTTTATGTCCCCAAACGTAAACAAAAAAATGCAATGGAACTTGATCAAGAATTTTTTTATAATTAAAGAAAGAAAGATTCTTTAAGCTTGACTTTTAAGTCTTTAAAAACTCTTTTTTAGGACTTACAAAAACGTGAATGTCACTCTTTAGTTCTGATTGTTAATGTTCATGCATGACATGTTGAAGTATTTAAATCATTAATTTCCTTTAAACAACTTTAAAAGCCAATGTAAAAACGAATACGAATTCATATAGATTTTTCTATAAAACTACGGACTTTTAAATTTGGTTTAAATAACTACTAGTGTTCGTAGTTTATGTGTTAAGTCCAGCTCCAACCCGACATGAGTGCTGTCCCGTCTAAAAAAATAATAAAAAAATAAAAGTATTTCTATTATTTAGGGCTGGGCAAATTTCCCGCCCGAACGGAATTTCCCGACCCTACCCGAATTAGAAGATTCTCGATCCGACCCGAATTAATTTCCCGATTGTGACCAACTTTGAAACCCGAATGGAAAACGGGAATTCCCGACCCGAACCCGAAACCCGAACGGGTACCCGAATTCCCGAAGAAAAAAAATTATATTTATATATTACAAATTATCATGTACTTTATGAAGAATTTCCAAAAATATTAAATTTGATAGTTTAAAATTAAAATCAACCATATTTATATAAAAATGTTAGAAGTGTTTATTTGCTATTTAAAATCAACTTGAGATATTTTAATATTAATTAGAGCTTACCAACTCTTTAATATTGATTTTCGAAAATAAAAGTTATCATTTTTTATTTTGTTGTTATTTTTAAACATAAAATTTTACTATTCTAGCTCAAAATTATTTTTTAAAAACATAAATTAAAAAAAAATAAAACCGAGTAAACTAAACAATTTTTTCGCACAACTTAATTTTCCGAAGTCCCGAAGTTCCGACCCAAACCCGAACTACTCCCAACCCGACCCGACCCGAAAAAATATTTTTCCCGAATGGATACTAAAATCCATTACCCGAATTCGCGATAGCCAAACATCCCGACCCGAACCCGACCCGAAGTCCCGAACGCCCACCCCTATAGACTAAGACCAAAATTAGGATATAATTTTTATGGAACATACCCAAATTTTACTTGAGTTTCTTTTTTTAAGGAGATATGGTTCTCCTTAGCTCCTTAGCTCCTTAGGCCCCTTTAAAAAAAAAATATTTTGAAAAAAATGACAAACAAATTTAGTTTTTTTTTGCCCCCAAAATTTTTTGGATAATTCAGGACCCGATCCCAGTGAAGTCATCCCCATTACATCATCTTAATAACAATTTTTGGTGAACACATAGTTGCACAAGAGGGACAAAACTACAATCTGTTTGAGCCCTGCCCTACAAAATTGGTGGCACGGCAAATAATCGTTTTTGGGTCAAATCTTTTATAATATATTTAAAAAAAAACATTAAGCCTAAAATCTAAACACTTATATATATATGGTCCAAAACAAATGTTTCTCATGAACTATGTTTCATACAAATGTACAATTAACCTTTTTCCATACTAAAACTTAAACATGCAAAACAAAATTGGTCATGTTTTAAACATGGTCGTATTTTAATACGAGCTAGTGGAGTGGTTGAATAAGATTTTGAATTAGATACAAAAATTTGACGTAAAAAAAAATTAAATATATTATAAAGGTCCAAACTTAAAAAAAAAAACTATGATAGTAGAAAACCATTTGATAAAAATTGTGAACATAGTTTCCAACAATTTAAAACGCTCATTTACGTAAATAAGTATTCTTACCGAACTTATTAGTGACGGACCCAAGACTTAGGACCCAGAAGTAGAACCGTGGCTCTGATACCATATTAGGAATTATGGACATCCAACTTAAAACTGGTTTTAAGCTGGATGTCCATAATTCCTAATATGCCTCCTAGACCATTTTTATTGAGTTGTAACCTTACGAGTTAACTCACTGAAGAAATAAAGCTTTTGTTTATTTTTTCTCTTTCCTCTAATTTAACTTTAGTTAAAAAGGATAGCATCATTTATTTATCTGTTGGGCCAGATTCTTGTTGGGGTTTTTTTTCCAACAAAAGACGTTTCATTCAAGACAATGAGTATTATTAGACAGAAGCGGAAACAGCCAGTTTGGCAAAAAAACATTTAACAAGCTGAATATATAGGTAAAGAGATTGCCTTCTTAGCAATTAAGTCAGCTACAGTGTTAGCCGAGCGAGAGGACCATGAAAAAGAAGGTTGTAGATGTCTTCTTTCCTTCCAGATCTCCAATGAGTAATTTTGTGTTCTTGGCCAATATGTAGGATCTTTGACTGCATGATACAGACCTGTCTCAATCTCGATATGTTCCATTGATCTGAGTTTGGATCTTTTAGCCAATTTAAGTGAATCTCACTTACATCCACATTTATCTTTGGGACTGGTGGTCTTGGGTATGGGGAAGACAGCCAAGGATCTGTGAAATTTTTTATATCATCGCCATTCCCAAAATCTTTTTGCAAGCCTTT
>OVAW01000599.1:0-13300 GCA_900406365.1 Heliophila coronopifolia | reverse complement strand
TACGTATTAGTAAACTTTAACTTTAGCATTTTATAGAAAAAGGATTAGTATAAATATTCACTCTTTTAGCTCATATCATTGCATCAATTGAGAGCAAAGAATAAAACAAACAAAAAAAGAAATGAAAACACAATTCTTTTTAATAAAATTTGTATTCTTAGCATCATCACTCATACATCTTCGAGATTGCTTTCCTTCTTGCAGAATCCCGGCTATCTTTAACTTCGGCGACTCTAATTCCGACACAGGTGGTCTCTCTGCCCTCTTCGGACAAGCGATTTCCCCTTATGGTGAAACCTTCTTCCATGCTCCTGCTAGTCGTTACTCAGATGGTCGAGTCATCGTTGACTTCATTGGTACTTATACTTTCATAATTGATAAATTTTTGAATCTTTTACTTAGTTTTCTAACGACCCATTTTGATTATCTCTATTGTTGAAATCAGCTAAGGAATTAGGGTTACCATACCTAAATGGTTTCTTAGATTCCATTGGTTCAAACTTTACTCATGGTGCAAATTTCGCGGTTGCTGGATGCCTGGATCCACCGTTATACCACCAAACACTACCTTTTCTCAAGCTAAACGAGTCCAATCTCTCTAGATGTTCAAGTGGTTGAATTCTTAGATTTTATTACAAGATCACAACTCTTTCGCGATAAAGGTAATTTAAGAGTTTCAACCCTTTTGATCCTAATCATATAATTAAGAACATGTAAATCAAATTTCGTTACTTGGATTGTGGAAATAAATAGGTGGAGTGTTTAGGAAGTTACTTCCAAGAAAAGAGTGTTTTCCTAAAGCATTGTACGTATTCGACATTGGTCAGAATGATCTCACAACTGGATTTAGACTCAATGTGACGAAAGATCAATTCAAAGCTTACATTCCAGATGTTATCAATCAATTCTCCAATGCCATTCGTGTAAGCAAATTATAGCTTATTTACCATATATATATAGTCAATGACTAATCAATGACAAAATTTTAGGGGGACAAAAAAAAAATCATAGATCTAGAGGGGATGCGCCTACCCTAATCCTCCCTCTCCGTCCTTGTCGTGCTCATCGCTACAAAATCCTAAAGTGATTTGTTTTAATGAAATCATGTAAAAAAAATCTTAAATATTAGGTAGAAAGTTAAACTAAATTGAAGTTAGAAGTGGTAAGAAATTTAGCAAATGAAAATTTAATATATATATATATATATATATATATAGCGATCGCAAATGATTCCGAATATATATAGATATATATATTAGGGTTCAAACTTTTTTTATAAATATATTTTACAATATTAAAAACTGTTTAATAAAAATTTTGAATAGGCCACCTTCCAATAATTTGAGAAAACTCTAGCTGAATTATCTTTTGTTTCTTTGTGCAGAAAGTGTATAAACTTGGAGGAAGAAGATTTTGGATACACAACACAGCTCCAACCGGTTGTTTACCTTATGTCTTGGACCAGTATCCAGTACTAACCTCTCAAATGGACAAGTTTGGTTGTGCAATTCCGCACAATGAGATTGCTCAATTATTTAATTCCGAACTCAAAAAGAGAGTGATTGAGTTAAGGAAAGAGCTTTCCAAAGCTGCAATCACTTATGTTGATGTCTACACTATCAAGCTTACTCTTATTACTCAAGCCGAAAAATTTGGTACGTTCAAACCAATTTATACCAAATCATCAGTGATTCATGTTCGGTTTAGACCGGTTCTAATGTCAAATTTTTGTGATTTAGGGTTTAAATATCCTTTGATAGTTTGTTGTGGATATGGTGGTAAGTATAATTACAACAAGCTTATAATATGTGGAGATAAAGTTATGGTGAATGGGACAGAGACTGTGCTTGCTAAGTCATGTAACGATGTGTCGTCTAGAATTAGCTGGGACGGCGCGCATTTCACCGAAGCGGCAAACCATTGGATCTTTGAGAAAATAAACAGCGGAGCGTTCTCGGATCCTCCTATTCCTCTTAAATTTACTTGCTCTCGATAGATACTAATCATATGACCAAAGTGCCCTTTAAATATTAGGACTAATAAAGATATTTGATATATATACATTGTTACTGGGTTTTTTTTCTTTTCTTTTGTCTTCCTTTTTTTTTGTCAAAAGGGTTTTTTTCTTCTTCTTTGTTTTTTGTTTTTCTTGTTAATCTCTATTAAATAAACTCATGATAATGAAATCATAATTACCTCCCATATTTTTCTAATCAAGGCCAAAATTAAGGAGATCTTACGGAAATACGAGTCTTGACCTCCAAATTATAAATTTTGACATAGTTGTTGTAATCAACCCTCAAATTTTGTCAAAGAAGAATTTTTTGTCTCAAATTTTAATTTACAACTTTTTTATATATATAATTATTTTGACCTTAGCTCCCAAAATTTTAGGGTCGGATCTAATTCTAATATATATGTTTAATTATTCCATGAAATGGATAATACAATTTGTAAATTCTAACGTAAGAACTACTTATTCATACATATCTAAGCTGAAATCGTTTTAATTTTTTTTTTTGTGCAATTGAGATGACGGAATGAAGAAACATAAAAATCATGAATCATATGAAAAGAAATTAAAAAAAAACATAAATATTTTTAAAGTCTTTGAAATATGACACAGCCTAAAGTCGTTATTGACGCTTTTTTTCAACCGTTCTACTGGTTAATTTAAATCTATATTAGTTTTTTTAATTGAAGTACCGAATATAACTACTGAGTTGATAATCACTAACCCATTTCACTTCCACCTATCCTTTCGATTTAGTATTAGTCTTTTGTCTTTGTACTAACCATGTAAGATATTTATACCAAAAAACAACCCATTAAAAAAAAGACAGGAAAATAAAATTAATGGTAATAAAATTGACACATGGTCATAACAAAAAAATGTAATGATAAAATGTTTGACCACTATATATATAGAACCATCATGAAAAATAAATGAATCTGGGAGACAAAGTGGGACTTTTGTTTCTTAATCGTACGTTGTATTAATTAAAATTTGAATGAAAAAAAAAATTATAGATATGAATTTTATCTTTCAATATTCCCTTACCCAACTCATGCATCTTTTTTATTTTATGTTTTTTTCTTTTTTTTTTATCAACATTTGGGCCACAACAGGCCGTGGTGGGGTGGCTGACCCGAGAGCATATATGGGCTACATAGTCTTTTTATTTATTATTTACTTATATATTTATATACACGAAAAATAAAAAATGGGTCTCTTCGGATTTTGAGGCCAAGGCTATTGTTTCGTTGGGCTCTATTCAGGGTCGAAACTACTTGCATCAAATATTTATTGATCATATGACGAAATTGTCCTTTGAATTAAGTTGACGAATAAATACTTTTGAAATCTTAGTATTATATGTATTGTGTCTTTTTTATTCTCTTTGTTTTCTCGTAAATTTCTATGAAATCGCAACTACATGCAATAGTATATTTAAATATTCTAATATATATTTATAAAAATGAAGTTGAAGTAAACAAGGTCTTGGAAGACGAGGTCTTAGTTGAGATTCGGCTAACCTTTATGTTAAATTGTCTCTCGAGACTTTTTATTTATAACATATTTTGTATGTTATCTTTCTAATTCTTTCTTTCGAACTTTGAAAAATATTGTATGACTTTCGAGTCATAGTTTGTAACCGTTACTTAATTTAAATTTGAATGGTTTAAAAAAAAAACAATGAAGTTGAAGTATTATAAAAAAATTATAAATTTTGAGGGAAAAACAACTTATTCTATACATTTAAAAGTTACGTATGTATTCCGACAGGAGTTGTTGGGCCAAGTGGCCATAGTCTCCATGATGCACGCCTCAAGTGCAAAGGCAGCGGATGGAGGTTATGTCACCGGAAAACACAATGATAACTCGAACACTTAACGAAAAAAGATCTAAGATGGAAGAATAACAAAGAAGGAACAATATATTGAATATAAAGATTGGATAATAAGGTTTCACCTTCTCGGCACAGCATCTTTCTAGACACAAGTCTAAGAAATTCTTATTCCAAATATGAATTTCTCAAATGAGAATACAAGACTCTATATAGGGAATTTGAGATTCCCTATATGGAAACAGAAATGAATGCGGGAATCAAACAAACAAGGAAACAAATCAAAAACAGAATCAAATGAAAAGGAAATAAATCAATCACACATAAGTGTGATTGCGGATATTACGCCATCTGATTAAGGAAGAAGTTAATTTTGATCGATCCTCCCATTATGACTAGATTCTCGAAATGTTTCTGTTGAATTGAAGGCTTCGAAAGACTCTAGCTCGGTTGACAGTTTTGATGGTTACGTCTTGGCAGTGCTGAAAAAAAAAGTTTCATTTTATGTGAAGATGCGGGGCCACTCGGGCGTGGCTATGATATGACCAACCTCGAATAGCTTGGATGGTCGGATCAACGAATGACTTGGCGGTCAGTCCGTTGGATGGACGGATGGACAGTTGGATTAATGATTGCGCAGAAGGATGAATGAATGCTTCGTCTAATAATTAGGTGGATTAACTGACGAATGGATGGCGGGAAGACCGGACGGACGGCCGGAATACCGGACGGAATGACGGCCGGAGGACCGGACGGACAGACGGCCAGAGGAACGGACGGATGGAAAGTTAGATGACTTGGTGGTCAGTCGGTCGGATGGATGGATGGTCGTTCAGTTGGATGACTTGGTGGATGGATAATCGGATGACTAGGCGGATGGACAACCGAATGACTAGGTGGCCAGTCAGCCGGATGGATGGATTGATGATCAAATGGATGGATGATCGGATGGACAGTCACATGGCTGGACGGACGGACAGTCGGATAAGTGGACGGACGGACGGACAGTCGAACGGACGGATAGTCGGAGGACTGGATGGTCAGATAGTCGGAAAGTTGAACGGATGAACAGTCGGAGAACGGACGGTCGGTTAGATGGATGGATTGACCAGATGGATTGACCAGATGGATTGATGGCTAGATCGGTTGGCAAGACGGATGGCCGATTGGGTATAAGAATGGGTTAACCGGTACTTATGTCCTCATCACTCCATGTCATCAAATCTCTTCTATAGGGATCGATCCTCCCTCCAAAAAGATTGTTAAAGTGGTTTAAAACCACTTCACCTAGCTGACAATAAAACCCTATATATTCAACTAATTGCATCGTAATTATAATTATAGAGATAGTTTAGATAGTACGGCTAGAATATTTTGGACGAAGAGATGGTACAACTAGCTAGAATTACTAAAACATAGTTCTAAAAATTGATGAGTTTTGAAGTACAAAGTCAATTTTATGTTTTAACATAGTTCTAAACAATGTCACTTTTATGTTTTAACATGTTTAAAATTTGAATTTGTACAAAAAAAAAAATTCAGCTTACTACTGTACTACAATTTGAAGCTAAGGAAAAAGTGATGACTTTTTATATTTTATCTAATCGTACAAATGCTTGGTAATGTTTAATTTTTGTTCTTTAACTGTATTTTGTATCCAGTGAGGTAAACTAGGTATGGGTGGATATCTGTCACTTTAAATTGGAGAATTTTTTTGTATGTAAAAAAAAGTTTTTTCTATGTAAAATTTGACTATGCCCCCTAAAATTTTTGTTGTCCCCTAAACTTTTTTTGGCCTCCTAAAGTTTTGGAATCGAACCAACCCGAACCGCCCGAAAAAAAAATCCTTTTTTTGGTAACGGTAAATTGAAAATGACCGAAAGTTTAAAAATAAAATTTATTAATTCGGTTCAAGTAATTAACAAATAACCATTCGGGTTCCAAATAATATTTGTTAAATATCATTATTAACAAACAAAAAAAATATAAATAAATAAGAAATGCATTTCCTTTTTTTTTACGCGTAGGTTAAAAAAAAGCCAGGAAATTTTTATTTTTTTTGTCAAAGTGTTATCTATTTTCTATTTCATCATTCAAAATTTTTTAGGTTTTCGTGAATTATCTTCTATTTCTTCAAACGGTTTTCACATTTATCTTATGTTCCTTGATTCATCTTTTGCTTTATTCAAAGTATACATTTTTCTATAACTTCGTTTTTCAATTTTGATTAGGTTCTCTCTTCCCGCAATCTCCTCATTGTTTACTTTGTGAGAAAAAAAAAATATAATATTTTTGTTATATTTCCCTAATTTTGTATTAATTTTTACCTATTGCAACTGCTACTGTTGAAAGAGCTTTCGCAACAATGAATATCATTAAAACGGATCTACGTCCTAAAATTGGAGCGGATTTCCTCATGGATAGTTTGATCTGTTACATTGAATTGGAATATATATAAGCATGGACAATGAACCAATTTTGCAACGTTTTCAGAGAATAAAAACGCAAAGAATTCAGTTGCGGCCATTCAATAAACCACTCGAAAAAATTAGATATGTACTCTTAATTTTATTGTGTAAAATTAAACAAAATATTTAGAAGCATCGATAATGTTTTTTTTTAATTTCTTCTATAAATCCTTTAATTTTCTTTCTGGATCCGCCATTTTTTACATATATCTCGTCCAACTAACGATTTTAGTTTGTACATATGAAAAATAGTTTATAATAACAAAATCCAGAGTAAATGGTTATTCCTCTGTATTATTCTTTGTCTATTCAATTTTTTAAAAATAGGCCAAAATCTACTCTATTCTCAACTTTGTTTGTTTTTTTTTAATTAGTTTTTCTCTCTTAAGTGTGATTAATAATTCTGATATGATGGTGTGTCTACACCAGATTGGTTATATTTAAGAAATGTTAATTAATTTGGGATTAAACTATTATAATATTTTCAACATATCAATCATATTAAAACTGTATTAATATAATATTTTAATTATTAAAATAATATAGTTAATCTAGTTGGCCGAATTATCAACATTAAAAATCAATATAAAATTTGTTAAATAAATTATATAAGTGTAGACTGTAGTCACATTTAAACTATAACCAAGACGAACCAAACTATGGTTTCAAAGTTTTGTGGTTTCTTTATTTATTATTTTAGTATTACATAACCCTCTATCAACTAAATTAATAATAATTTATTTTTGTTAATAATGTCTGCTTTGAATCTGAGGAAAAAAAAACACTTTATTAAAAAAATCGCATTTTTGTGGTAGAATATTTTTTGTGAATTTGTAATATCGTCTTTGTTACTAATTTCTGTTTTGAATCCGAAAATTTAATTATTATTTTTTGAATAAAAGTTCTTTTTGCTTTTTCAAAGTTTAATGAAAAATATTGATATCTAAAACTTAAACAAAAGCACAAATAAATATGTTACGTTTAAATTTCACAATCGATACAACTATTGACTAAACAACTTCCTATAGGCTATAGCCATGGTCGTTAGTGGCTCGTCTAGTTTATGGACGTCATCTTTGATTTTTATTATCTCGTAAAATTGTTTTCTATTTAGTTTAAGCAGAAGTGTGCCTACGTGTTAGAAAAAAAAGACAACCGCCTTAGACCTTTAAATTTTTTAAATTTAAGAGATGCTTCAATTCCACTTGCTTCTATAATACGTGAGCATAAATAATTTAGATGCTTTAATCCAAAATTACAATTATTTAAAACCAAATACGTTCACATTACTATTCTGTCTAGATTCAACCACTTTAACATATTTAACACCGAATAGGCCACACGAATTCTGTCAGGATTCGTACATTGTATCCTAGTCTAATACCAAATAGGTCTTAGCGTAACATGAACTTTATCATCATTTTATAATCAAAGAATAGGGCCACAATTCTAAATTATTGTTAACTAGGTGAGAAAACTCTAGATGGCGTCTATTTATTCTAATAAAGTTTTTCCATTTAATTAATTTTATGAATTTTTAATTTAATCTCGACTTTGTAAATTTAATTTTTTGGATCAACTGCTTTTACTTGTCAATTTTTTTTTACTGTTTTTGTATGACCATCGTATTACTAAAAATTATACCATAGTCATGTTGTGATTATGACAGACTACAAGTCATTCCATTTTTTAAAAAATGGATACAATGGCAAAAATATTTAAGACTAGACTAAATAAATAAAAAATATTCACCAGCTATTTCAGCATTTGATCCCAGAGAATAGTATAAGTATTCCATCTTTTGTTTCATATCAATACAGACAGAAAGAAGAAAACAAAAAAAAATGAAAACTCAATTTTTGTTGATAAAGTTTGTGTTATTAGCATCATCACTCATACATCTTCGAGATTGCTCTCCTTCTTGCAATTTTCCGGCAATCTTCAACTTCGGAGACTCTAATTCTGACACAGGTGGCCTCTCTGCCGCTTTTGGACAAGTCATTTACCCCAATGGCGAAACCTTCTTTCACACTCCTTCCGGTCGTTTCTCAGATGGTCGACTCCTTGTTGACTTCATTGGTAATTATTTCATATTTTCCTCAATCATCGATGATAAATTTCGAATCTTTACTGACTTTTCTAATAAACAAGGGCGTCTCAAACTATTAGAATACCATATCCAAAAAACTTTGCTAGAAATCAAGGTAAAATATGTTTTTAAAAAATGTAGGGGGGTGCTAATTTATACATTTTTAAAAGTTTGTATTTGACTCGGGATTCTGTTCAATCGTTTTTCTTGCACCTTCAAAAAGACGGTCCTAATGATGAAACATATGATTTTCTTTATTGTAGCGGAGGAATTAGGGTTACCATACATAAGTGCTTTCTTGGATTCCATCGGTTCAAACTTCACACAGGGTGCAAATTTCGCCACCGCTGGATCCACCGTCCGGCCACCAAACTCCACTATTGCTCAGGGTGGTGTGAGTCCAATCTCTCTAGATGTTCAAATAGTTGAATTTTCAGATTTCGTTACAAGATCACAACTCATTCGCAATAAAGGTACTTCAAAGTCTCAACCTTTTAAACCCTAAATCATATAAGATTATGATGGAGAATGTTTTGAAACAAGTAGGTGGAGTGTTTGAGAAGTTACTTCCAAGAAAAGAGTATTTTTCTAAAGCATTGTACACTTTCGACATTGGTCAAAATGATCTCACAACTGGAATAAGACTCAATATGACAACCGGTCAAATCAAGGCTTTCATTCCAGATGTTCTGGATCAATTCTCCAATGCTATTCGTGTAAGCAATATATAATCTATTCACATCTTTTTTAAAGAAAATTTTAACTATATACAAAAAACTCCAAATTTTTTTTAATTTTTTATTTAATTTAAAAACGTTAAAATAAAAATTTGAATACAGAGGTCTATCAATAGTTTGACAAGGGCAGAGCTAATTAGGTGTGGTTGCACTTGCACACGCTACAATTTAATATTTTGTGTTTCATTTAGTTAAATTAGAAGATACTTATAATATTTAGTTTAATAGCACCAATTAAAAAGAAAAACCAGTTTAATAATTTTAAAATTTGTACCACTAAAAATATGTTTTGGATCCGTTCCTAGTTTGAGACGGTCATCTCATACATAATTATGGTAACTAATAGGGCTGTCTTTTCGCACGCAAGTGGAACAGTCACATAGGCTCCCGAGTCAAATGCAAATCATTTTTTAAGAAAAATTTAAATTTATACAAAAATTAGGGTCCAACTTCTCTTAGAATATATATATTTTATAACAGTAGAAAACGGCTTAATAAATTTTTTGAGTCAGATCTTCCAGTAGTTTATGACTGTCTGGTGGTAACTGAATTAACCGTCTTTTGTTTCTTCGTACAGAAAGTGTATATTCTAGGAGGAAGAAGATTTTGGATACACAACACAGCTCCAACCGGTTGCTTACCTTATGTCTTGTCCCAGTGGCCAGTACCAGCCTCACAAATCGACAAGTTTGGTTGTTCAATTCCAGCCAATGAAGTTGCTCGATTTTACAATTCCAAACTCAAAGAAACAGTGATTAAGTTAAGGAAAGAACTCTCTAACGCTACAATCACTTATGTTGATGTCTACACCGTCAAGCTTACTCTTATCACTCAAGCAGAGAAATTTGGTATGTTCAAACCGTTTTTGTACTCTTGTTCGGTTTAGATCGGGTCTAATGGTTTAATTTGGTCATTTAGGGTTTAAATATCCTTTGTTGAGTTGTTGTGGATATGGTGGGAAGTATAATTACAATATGCTTATAAGATGTGGAGCTAAAACTATGGTGAATGGGAAAGAGACAGTGCTTGCTAAGCCTTGCAACGATGTGTCGTCTAGAATCAGCTGGGAAGGCATTCATTTCACTGAAGCGGCAAATCATTGGATCTTTGAAAAAATAAACAGCGGGGCGTTTTCGGATCCTCTTCTTCCTGTTAAATTTACTTGCCCGAGATAGATGTAAATCATATGACGAAATTGCCGTTTTAATATCGGGATGAATAAAGATATTGGTTTTTGTTGTCAAAAAAAGATAGAAATTGTATTTTTTTTTTTGTAGACATGCAAGATATTTGAAATTTATGCATTTTACGTTTGCTCAAGAGAAATTGTAGTATCTACCTACCATGTTATAGTTTAATTACTTGAGTATTCTATATATATATATATATACAGCAATAAAGCTGAAGTATTGTAATATAAAAGTTGATAATTTTATATTTTATCTAATTGCTAGTGTAGGTGGTTCGTAAAGATTAATTTTTAGTTTCTTAAATGTATTTTGTAACCATTTCTTCCAACTTCCAAAATTTTAACTTATTTTATTTTATTGGTGATTTTCAAAGCAACTCAACTCAATTTATATTGTGTTATCTATTAAACGTACTGAACTACTCACCATTTTATTAAAGAGATTTTTAAGAACATAAAACATTTTTTCATAACAAAATAACAGAAATTGAAAAAGGACCAAAATCTACTCTATATTTTTTTTTTTGTCAACTAGAAGTCTTTGACCACTTTTTAAACCCGGCCACTTTGGAGGCTTGAACCCAGCAACTAGAAATAACATGGAAACTTTTCATTAACCACTTAGATTAATGCTTCCGGTTAATCTACTCTCTATATTAAAGCCCAAGTTCTTTATTTAAATAACTCCTCCGTAAAGTTATTTTTTTGTCAACTACCAGTCTACCCTACATATTTCTTTATAAATACGCTATGATAATGTGCCAATACCATTGGTTATAACTTATATTAAAGAAATATGAAATTGTTTTAAATTACAGCATAATTATAAAATCTTAATCATATTAAAACGGTATCAATCAATTATTTACGTTATTAAATAATATACTCAACCACGTTTCTCGATTCCTATAAATGAATGTTACAGCAAAGTTTTATTTTTGTGAATGATTTATGCTTTGAGTCGGAAAATTTAATAATAATAATTATTTTTCCGAAGAATTTTTTTTTCAAAGTTTAAAGAAATATATTAGCACTACAAATGATGCAAATAATATATGTAATCAAGTCTGGCTCTGCTGCATGCCTAAAGAAACATTCGTCTCGATCTTTAAATTTTTTAAAAAAAGTTTAACCTAATTTTTTATAATATAGGCACATTTTTTTTTAAATGTAGTTTTATGGTCTCTGGTAAGTATTTTGTCTTTGGTGGGGTTTTTGTAAATCAGACCCAAGTAAGTTTGATTTGTGCAAAAGAGTTTATGGCCCAAAGTGCTTAAGGTTATTATTAACCTAAGTAAGAAGCGTTATATAAAGAAGGGGGTCTTGACGTGAGATCATATATTAGAGAACGACGATCGTTAAAAGAGTTGAGCAGAGGTGTTGTTCAAGGTTATCCCGAGTTAGAGAAGTATCACGACCGGAGCTTGGTTGTGGGAGGATAGTGACTTGGTGCCTGCAAGAACAAGAGACATAGATTATTGGTGTATAATCTTTTATAGCTTGTGAGTAGGTTGTAATCGAGACTATCTATTTGTACTCTCTATCAAGAGGATCATCCGAGACGTACCCGATTTGGGACTCATAATGTTGTGTCATTTATTTTCCGCATTAACAAATCGAACAAAATAATTAAGCAGGATTAAGCCTAAAATCCTAACAGTCTCAAATTTTAAAATAAAAATTTTTTATATAAAAATTATTTTTAGACTCGGACCCCTCAATTGTCAGGTGCGGCACCGTATGTAACGACTATATTTGACACGTTTCTATAGTCACGTTTCCGTGCCCTCCCTAGAAATAGCGAGCATAGTAAACTAAATAGATATTTTTAAAAAATATTAATATAATACATATAAGGTATACGTTTAAATTTTAGATTTTAGTAGCCAAAATATTAAAAAAATTGGTAGTCTAAAGCGAATTTTCTTTTTTATAAGTTAAGCACCGGCCATCATCGTTGACGGTTCGTCTAGTTTATGGCTATGATCTTTGATTTTTCATTTTTAATGTTATTAAAATCATTGTCTATTTAGTTTAAGGGATGTTTGTATTCCACTTGCTTCTATAATTTTTAAGCATAAACCGTTTAGGTGCTTTTACTTCTAATTTTTAATATAATTTAAACCAAATCGGTCACATAAGTTCCGTCTACGTACAAGCATTTTAATATATTTAAGACCAAATAAATGACATGAGTTCTACGTTGCATGCATTATAACATAGTTTAAGACCAAGCACGAATTAGTAAACGTTGACTTTAGCATTTTATAGAGAGAAAAAAATATTATAAAGATTTGATATTTTGGCTCATATCAATACACCAAGAAAGAAGAAACCAAAAATAATAGAAATGAAAACTCAATTATTTTTAATAAAGTTTGTCTTATTAGCATCATCTCTCATACATCTGCGAGATTGCTCTCCTTCTTGCAGTTTTCCTGCTACCTTTAACTTCGGCGACTCTAATTCCGACACAGGTGGCCTCTCTGCCGTTTTCGGACAAGCCATTTACCCTAATGGTGAAACTTTCTTCCACGCTCCTTCTGGTCGTTATTGCGATGGTCGACTCATCATTGACTTCATAGGTACTTATACTTTCATAATTGATAAATTTTCGAATCTTTTACTTAGTTTTCTAACAACCCTTTTAAGGCGTGTATCAAGTTTATTAGTTTATTAGGTCAGGGCATGTGTCAACAATAGAAATTTTACATTTAATTATTAGCTAATTTTCATTGCCTTCCATAACAAAACTAATTCTTTCTTTACTTTTTTTTTCTATTTCTTTAACGTACCATGAATAAATATCTTTCTTTAAAATTTTGATATATCTTAAAAATCTATATATCTAAATTGTTTAGTAAAATTTTTTATTTTATTTTTCTTGCCCCCATTGAAAAGAAGTTATGGATCCGCTCATTTTGATTCTTTCTATTGTTGAAATCAGCTAAGGAATTAGGGTTACCGTA
>OVAW01000598.1:685-10906 GCA_900406365.1 Heliophila coronopifolia | reverse complement strand
GAGATTTTCAAGCAACAAGACGCGATCTTCGCGTCGAGACCGGTCACTTACGCTCAAAACATCTTATCCAACGGCTACAAAACGTGCGTGATCACACCGTTCGGTGAACAGTTCAAGAAGNACAAAACGTGCGTGATCACACCGTTCGGTGAACAGTTCAAGAAGATGAGAAAAGTGATCATGACGGAGATTGTTTGTCCCGCAAGGCACCGATGGTTACACGACAATAGATCCGAGGAAACCGATCACTTAACCGCTTGGCTCCATAACATGGTCAAAAACTCTGTACCGGTCGATCTCCGGTTCGTTACAAGACATTACTGTGGAAACGCGATTAAAAGGCTTATGTTCGGAACAAGAACATTTTCTGAAAAGACAGAAACCGCTGGTGCACCGAGTTTGGAAGATGTAGAGCATATGGAAGCTATGTTCAATGGATTAGGGTTTACGTTTGCGTTTTGTGTGTCGGATTATCTACCGATGCTTACAGGTTTGGATTTAAACGGGCATGAGAAGATCATGAGGGAAGCTAGTGCGGTAATGGATAAGTATCATGATCCAATTATTGATGAGAGGATTAAGATGTGGAGAGATGGGAAAAGAAGTAAAATTGAAGATTTTTTGGATATTTTTATATCTATTAAGGATGAATATGGTCAGCCTTTGCTTGCCGCTGATGAAATCAAACCAACCATTAAGGTAATTAATAAAAAACATTACATTTTTCTTACATATTAAAAAATACTTTAAATATATTACACATCTAAGGGAATATATACTATACATCTACTGTATATATTAAAGTGGAGAGTATTAAAATNTATATATATATATATATATATATATATATATATATATAAGAATGTCATTAAATATAAAACTATTAAGGATAAATTTGTTCATGATAAAATTAGACTAAACATGTTATCTACCATTTTTATTATATACTAAACCACGTTCGAGACATATCTTAATTATTATTTAATAGCATCAACTTTTTTTAATTGATATCTAATTATATCATATTAGGTATGATTTAGCTATTATATTTATTTTTCTCCACTCATTTTTATAAAGTATGGAATAATCACATCACTCATACAAAAAAATATTATTAATTTTTTTGTTGAAAGATTTGAATTTAAAGACGATTAATATTTTTATTGGGAAACAATTTTAGGTTTTTGGTTTTATAAATATTGTTTTTGGCCTTGTTCCACCAAATATATATAAATTTTTTTTACTCAATATAATAATTTAAATCAACGGGGTACTATCTAGATGTATTTCAAAATAAAAAATAGTTTGACATTTCTTTGAATTGATAGTAGTGGAGACTTTATAAAGTTTTGTTTATTATATAATGAGTTGGAAACAAAAATAAAAGTTTAGCATAAAGTTAACTATTTATGTTGACCCATCAATAATTAATCATTCATATATTTGAATTTAATAGGAACTTGTAATGGCGGCGCCGGACAACCCATCAAACGCCGTGGAATGGGCTATGGCGGAGATGATAAACAAACCGGAGATCTACCACAAAGCAATGGAAGAGATAGAAAGAGTCGTCGGCACTCAAAGACTAGTCCAAGAATCCGACATCCCAAAACTTAACTATCTCAAAGCTATTCTCCGAGAAGCTTTCCGTCTTCACCCCGTCGCCGCCTTCAACCTCCCACACGTGGCACTCTCCGACACAACCGTCGCAGGTTACCATATCCCAAAAGGAAGTCAAGTTTTACTTAGCCGTTACGGTCTTGGACGTAACCCTAAGGTTTGGTCTGATCCGCTTAGCTTTAAACCGGAGAGACATTTAAATGAATGTTCTGAAGTGACTTTGACCGAGAATGATCTCCGGTTTATCTCGTTTAGTACCGGAAAAAGAGGATGTGCTGCTCCGGCGTTGGGGACGGTGATAACTGTGATGATGTTGGCTAGGCTTTTGCAAGGGTTTAAGTGGAAGTTAGCAGGAAGTGAGACACGTGTTGAGTTGATGGAATCGAGTCATGACATGTTTCTTGCGAAGCCTTTGGTTATGGTCGGAGAATTGAGGTTGTCGGAGGATGTTTACCCGAAGGTAAAGTGAGGCGGTGGTGACGTACGGCGATGATACGTTATGTATAATAATAATATGAAATGTATAACATAAAGTTTGAAGTTTGTTCAATCATGAACCAAATGCATAACAGTTGAAATGAGTTTCTTTTATTTACATATTTATGTGAATTTTGGATTTGCATTGATAATTAATAAGAAGGTTTTCACATCTAATATATGTATATCTATCTTTCGAGGAATACTAGTTTTTTCTAGAAACTATTAGAACAAATCATAATATTATTACAAAATATGTTTAATAACCAAAAAGGCCTATTAGCTCAGTTGGTTAGAGCGTCGTGCTAATAACGCGAAGGTCACAGGTTCGCATCGTCTGGAAAAGGTTATTGTAGCTAATAACAAAATTTTAGATTTAAAAAAAAAATTATTTCTTTAATAAAAGAAACAAATATATTACATTCTTCAGCTTTGATCATCCTAAATATTATCTTGAAATCTCTGCTTTGATCCGTTTCATTTTTTTCGGACATGGGTGATGGGTTCATATATAAACATTTAGAAAATGATGATCTACTAATGTTGTGTTAGCTCTTTTTTTTTTTTTTGTCAAAGATGAGTTCGAATGTTGTGTTCCGTATAAAATGATGATTTGTCTATAATTTGAATAACAAAATTTACATTAGCCTTAAGTCAATATAAGTTTTCATAATCACAACGTAATCAAAATATAAATTATTTAAACAAAATATAAATTAAATCTTATAGAATACCAAAATATAAATTAAATCTAATAGAATAAAACAACATTTTAGAAGATAAAATCCGAAGCTAATTTTTCTTTTTTTTTGCCATTAATCCAAAACTGTATTTTTTTGAGGAAAAAAATGCTCAGATATAATAGAGGGCGAAATGCCCCCATAGATTCGTTTCTAACTGGTTACATCCAGATTTAAACTCTGGTCACAATGTAGAAATCCAGAAGTTGCAATGGACTGTATATAGCAGTTCCATATGTTGTAAATAATTTTGGAATCTAGAATTGTAGACATCCCTTTAATTAAAAGATTGTTATCAAACGATTTGGTCCCACTAAGTTTCAGATACCAAAAATGTATAAAAATGTTTCGAACAAAAAGCTTTCATTTGTGTCAAAACCACAACAAATCAAATGGCTTTAAGCTGTCTCTATAGCTTGACAACCACCGGAATCGCCGTTGCTTCCGTTTAATGAACCACCTTCGGTTTTTGGTGTTTTCTCAGCAAGTCTCTCTAGNGACAACCACCGGAATCGCCGTTGCTTCCGTTTAATGAACCACGTTCGGTTTTTGGTGTTTTCTCAGCAAGTCTCTCTAGTAGTTCCTGGCAATCCTCAGCAGTTACCATAACAGCCAAACTAGCTTTTCCTCTCCAGCAACTGATGGCTATAGTTGACGCATCCACTTTCGCCGGTTCTTCGCCTGAGAGATACCAACAAAACTGTTAAAAAGTCCACCAAACTCTCATCTACATTATTAACCAAAATGTACGAACCGTCACTGAGAATAACCACGCAACATCCCATGACAAGGTTAGTTGCTTTTTGGCACAGCTCGGGGTTCACAAAATCCATAAACTTGATTGATTTGTTTTCCAGAAGATGTTTGAAGTCCGCCATTGGAGTGTAAAGTACTTGTTTTGTGATGTATGGAAGGATCACAGGTAGTCCCTCAGATGATATACGGAATGCGCACGGCGAATCTTCTTTTGACGATTGTCTCTCCTGCGTTTTCGATCATTTTGCAGTTAGATTAACCGAATATGACAAGTGGAGAAAGAATATAACTTTGTACTTACAAACATCTTGAGGCCGACAGAAGCGATCTTAAGCTGCTGCCCGACTGCGAAATTCAGCTGGAGAACTTCCTTAACTGATTGCGAAACATAGTATATCCTCTTCATGCTGCTTGTGTCGCTGTTTCTTGCCACAAGATGACCATACAATGGAAATGATTCATCTTTGATACCGTAAAATGTTTTGATGCTATTGATTACTGTCTCGTCGTTCAGGAAAACAACAGGATCAAAGCCTTTCCATCTCCCTTGCATCGGTACTATTCTCTTGCCTCCCGTGTTATTCGAATTCGCTTCTTTATCTTCTTTGATGCTTTCGACTTCTGTGGTTTTCTTTTCTGGCTTCAAGCTATCATCTTTCTCATTCTTTGAATCTGCTTCTTCTATAACTCTTTCCACTGCACTCTCATCTAGAACAGTATCCACAGTAACAATGGATTCTTCAGCAAGAGGCTTTTCTGTTATGTCGGATTTTTTAGTAGACATGCGCCTCCTAGGATTTGGTTTCTCCTGAAATTCTGTGGGAAAACTATCGAATAAGTTCTAAAAAATCATAGGCGGTGATTCCAAAGGGATTGATAAAAAAATATTCACCTGGTAAGGGTGAAACTTTGTGAAGAACCGCGATGAAAAAGGCTCCCGTGTTCTGATCATGTGGTATCATCCTCATGCAACGTTCAAGTGGAAGATCAGAGACTTCCATGGCTGGTTCATCAGGAGTAACGCCCACCACCGAATTGTCATTCTTCTCTGTGGTTTCACTCAAGTCCTTGAGGTTTATCCCAGAAGGAAACATGCTCACAAGAACACCACCTCTCCGGTTTTGAGGAACGTCTTTGAAAGAAGTAAACCATCCACCTTTATCACGAACCTGGATCCCACAAAGACGTAGCGGAATAACATGAGTAAATTCCAGTAGATTGTAGAATTTTTAGGGTTATATTCATTGTTAATGAAGGTAGAAATTGACCTTCCATGTCTTAAGACCTGGTCTCCTTATAAGATCAGGAAACTTATCAGAAACATCTACAAGTTCAACAGAGCTTCCACACCTCCTTAGAATCTGAATCCAAGCAAGATGTTTTAACGTGGTTAAAGAAAACAGCTATATAACTTGAAGGTTTTGCTCGAAAATTACCTCGGCAACAACAGCCTCATCCTCAATTGGGTTCATTGAGCAGGTTGAGTATATCATTCTCCCACCAACTTTCAACAGAGATAAACCTGAACAAGACCAAGCAGAGACTTGTTTACGAGATGCGAGTCATTCTACAAGAAAATTTCATGGAAAGTTAGTTGGGACATGAAAGAAAAGTTTTACCCCTCATAGCAAGAATAACCTGTAAGCTATGGAGTCCATTTCCCATTCCAGAATTCCTGTATCAGAAACCAAAAGGAATAAGAATTTCGAGAATGGCGGATGAGAGATAAAGGCAAAGGTGAAAACACCATTTCCTCCAGATGTCTGGAGCCTTGCGAAGTGTACCATCACCACTGCACGGAACATCGCATAAAACACGGTCGAAAGACAGTTGATTAATGGGCATATCTTCACTTAGTCCTCCTTTCTCGGAAGTTCGAGACTTGTTAAAGCGACAACCAGGAAACTGTTGCCCTTCATGATTAGTCACTATCAAGTTAGCTGTGCACATTCTCTTTGTTTGGTGAATAAGAAGGTTTGATCTTTGGAAATCAACATCATTAGCCACCACCTGATTATCAAGTTAGAAAAAAAACAATCAATTATCTATCCACCTTAAACCGGAGTTGTAAATTAAAAAAAAATATGAACAGTCATACAAACCATTCCATTAGGTAGAGATCCTGGTTCTGATGCACCATGTATAATCTCAAGCAACTGAAATGTTTTGGAACCCGGCGCAGCACACACTGCTCAGACACAGAGGGAAGATAAAGTGATCAGTCACCATTGACCTCTTATTTTCCCGGAAAGCTGAAATAATTGGTCAGGGTTCCTCCTTTCGCAAGGCGTATACTTCTTTGACCTGAGCCCTTTGAAAAATTTCAAGGTCTCAAACAATATCAAATAAAAATGTACTCACTGTCAAGTACAAAATGATCTGGATGCACATCGAGGAAAAGAGGAGGTACCTGCATGATCAAACAAACAACGATTTTATAAAAAAATCTTAGAGACTATAAAAAACGTTAGCGGAAGAGAGTACTATGCTATCATACCATGCTAACAGCTTCCTGCCTGGTAATATTCCCAACTTCATTTTCTAATTTCAGAAACTCATGAAACCTGAAAAACCCCAACGAAGAACACATCGTGTGTAACAATTGTACAAGCACAAAGTTTCATTAACCATAGACAGTATGACCAAATTAACTAAAACTACCATTTGAAGTTATAGGCCATTCTACCAGATGTCGGTGATAATGTTACCTCTGAAGTGTCGGATTTTTTCTAATCTGTTTTCGAGAAAAATTAGAGTGCCAGGCGAGATTCTTTGGATACCAAGGCAAGGGCTTAATAGCCTCCAATTCACCACCTTCTATAGCCTAAAACCAAAAACTGATGTGAGATCAAATAGATTTTGTTTGGGTCCCAATTACAAACAATTGGATTTTACCTCTGCCTGAAGAGACTTCACAAAGTCATTCTCCAAAATCGATATAATCTCATCGCAAAATTGGCTACTGCAAATCATACAATAGGGTGAGAAAAACAACATCTAGTTAGTAATTTGCTAATCTTTAGCCAATCCAAGTTACAGTAACATTGAGACAATAAACAAATTACAAAGAGAAGAGCAGTACTTGGAGTTAACCCTAAAGGCAGCAGGTAAAGGCTTACGAAGAAACTCCATGAACAAATCCCATTCTTCTGCTTTCACTATCCCTTGTTCCTACACACACACAAAAACACAAACTTTACAAACACAATTTAAAACCCTAAACCCCCCCAGAATCACGAATGTGGTAACCTTGTAATAGTCTTCGAAACTAGGGTTCTCAGTCAAAAAAGGTTCCCATTTTGTGGTTTCCGGGACAGCGTTATCGACGGTAGAATCGGATTTGGGGCCTTTCCAGACATTATCTCTGCTTTCTTTGAAATGTTTTCTCTGAGAACGACTTCTGCTATTTCCTCTTCCCATTTTTCGTAAGGTTTCGTCGGAGTCCCAAAAAAGTTTGGATTTTTAGACCACCGGGTTCGGAAAATTAACGGCAACTGAAGTAAAAGTGTTTTGTTTCGTTTTTATTTTTTCTTCTCAATTTTTCAGGCCTGTTAATGGGCTTTAATATCGATGAAACTGTTTTTTAAGCCATCTAATTAAAAATTAATTAGTTTTTTTACATCAAAGCATGGAGATTAGCATAAAGTGACTAACTATAAAATAAATCATCATCATCGTCATGATTTCGCGTTTTTGAGTATTAGCATTGAATTTTGTTAACTATGATCTTTGGCGAAAATTTAAGATCACAGGTTCGAGTCACGTTTGCATGAAATACTTTTCAATTTGGAGAGACGTAACTTGTTTTTAACCCGGCCCAGGGAAATATACATGTTTCGGCCCAATACTTCGAAGTTAATAAAAAGAAAATTATGATTAATGAATTTATTATATTTTATGTAAAAAAATGAAAAAAAATATATTTATTTTACATATAATTTTATTGAAATAAGAATATTTAGGTTGCGTAAAAGTCTTTATTATTGTTTACACGGTTTTAGATGAGGTGTTATTATTAATAATGAAAAGATCTTTGTAGTAACATAGTTTTGTTGGTTTTGGAGAAGATGAAAATTTTGGTGGTATTTAATTGGCTTATTTTCTTTTGTCGAAAACTATTCGAATGTTAGCAAAACAATAGGAATTGATAAACGATGAATTTTTTTGGTAATGAAGTCAATAATTAAAAATAATTTCTACAAAATGTTTATATATTTTTATTTTGAATTAAGTAGCATATTATTTATTAGATGAAATTTATGTTAATAAGTTTAAGAGTAAAGGTGTTTTGAAAATTAGTTTGTTTTCATAATAGGTTTAGCAATAAATTTACTACCAACTTTACGTATAATATTTTTTTTTTCTTGACAGGAGTTGTAAATATGTTTTATAAGAGCTTTGTCATTGTCGACAAAAAAAAAAGAGGTTTGTTATTATAATAATTAATTATGTCTCATTTTACCTTAAATATAGATTAAGTCAATAATTTATTTACTATTAATATATGATAGTTACATTTTATTTTAATGATATTTACTTAAAATTATAACAAAATACTATATTAAAATAATATAAATATAAATTTTTTTCTTGCAAAATATGAATTGGCATATAAATATATTAAATAATAAATAAAATTGTTTGGGAATATTGAAATGTATTTGGCAACATGTTTAATATATTTTTATACACGAATCATCTTTAATAAAATTAAATTTATAGCATTAATTATAATTAACTTCTATCTTAATACATTTATTTTAGTGGCTGAGCAAACCTTTCTACGCTATATAAATAAAAAATAACATCATCTAAAATCCTTTGAATTCGATCCATTATCTCTCTCCAAGAATAATATATAAGGTAAATTCTTTTATTATTTACATTTTTTGTTTCAAGATCGTTAAATAGTTAATTCTTCATATATGTAATAATCTTTCTAACGATATCAACCTTTATATTCTTGTAAAAATTTTAAATTTATATTAAAAAAATTAAACAAATTTTTATGAAAATATTTCGTTAATTACTTTTTTGACTTCTTGTTATATTCAATGAAGTAAACAGAAAACAACTATATTTTTAATATTTCTATTGGTAATAAAAATTAACAATAATTAGTATTATTTTATTACTTGCTGTTATATTTCAATAATGTAATCACAAAACAACTGTATTTTAATTTAGTTTATATTATATTGGTAATACAAATTAGCAATAATTCATATTTTTAAAATTTTTTTTTAAAAAATTCTGACCTGTGTAATATTTCAATAATGTAAAAACAAAACGAAAATATTAATTTATATTTGTGTTGGTATTTTTAAATTAAAAAATGAACGTAAGCGACTGATATTTTAAATGGAAAAAATGCAAAAAAAAAAAAAAAAAAATTGAATTATCCAAAAAAATGTAAAATAAACGTGATCTATTGAAACTGCAAAATAAACCTCAAACTTTATAAAAACTAGTAAAATAAACTTCAAACTATCCACAAAATGCAAATAAAATTTGAGCTATCCAAAACAATGCAAATAAATCTCGAACTAAATAAATTGCAAAATAAACTTCGAATTATATAAATTGCAAAATAAACTTTGAATTATATAAGTTGCAAAATAAACTTCAATCTATATAAAATGCAAAATAACTTTGATCTATATAAAATGCAAAATAAACCTCGATTTTATCAAATACATGCAAAAAACATTTTCACTAACACTATGAAAAACGTTATTTTTTTATAAAATTATGATTTTTTCTGAATTAACATCTAACTAAACAAAATCACGTCTATTTTACTTTTCAAACCGAATAATATCTCTTTCTTCTCACGTTGAAAAGAAAAAGTTAAGAAAAAATTGTGTCCCCTAATAATTTTTTATAAATTGCAAATTAAAAGAAAACAACAATTTTTTAAAAAGAAAATTATTTTCATGTCTTTCACTAAACAATATTTTCTTTTCTTTCATTTATATTTTTTTTTATGTTGTATAACGTTTTCTTAAATATTTTAACAATATTATGTTCAGTGTGACAATTTGAAGAGTAAAGTGGACATGATATTGTTTGGTTCAATGTTAATTTCATTAAAAAAAAATTAATAATTAATGTTTTTGTTTAAAAGTGTTAGTAAAAATACTTATTTTGCATGCTTTTAATAAGATCAAGGTTTATTTGGTATTTTTTGAAATAATTCAAAGTTATTTTTTACAGTTTTCCTTTTTAAATCTGTTAACAGAGAAAGCGGTAAATAGTTTTAAAGTTAATAGTGAACATAAGCGATTGATATCTGGGCCTTGTAATATTTTTAACGTAACAATTATGTTTTTTTTTAATATACCTAACAATTATGTTCCCTTTCAAATATATGAATGTGTTAAACAAATTTTTTATAACTTGATTTAAATTTAAAATGTAACAATAATTGTTTGGTTATGCAGAAAGTTGAAAAGATGGATGCTACTAAATTTCTGGTGTTTCTTATGCATACTGTATTAATCTTCAATACTGTTGTGGCAATGAATGTCTGGGAAATCCTTGAAGAAATAGAACATGGAGTTACTTATGGCATCAACATTTTTCTACTATGTGTGATTATCTTTATTCTACTCGGAATTTGTCGAAA
>OVAW01000597.1:0-12790 GCA_900406365.1 Heliophila coronopifolia | reverse complement strand
AATCAAGTCTAATGTTAGTGTCGCTATGCCAAAATAGATATAAAAAAGTTTAATATTTAAAAAAAAAACTATTTGCATCTAAACAGATAGTATGTTTACCAATTAATTATTAAATAAATAAACAATTATTTTCATGTACAACTAAATTTTTAATAATTTTTTTGTTATTAGTAATAATTAAATAGTAGTTAAATATATATATTATATTATTGTAAAATATATATAAAAAAGAAAGATTATTGTAAAAAACAAATGAAATATAAAAATACACATAACACAAATATGGAAAAATAATCTTCCAAACCTAAAAATAAATATATATTGAAAAACACATTCCAACATATGCACTAAAATAAATTAAACAAAAATAAAAATAATTTATGTAAAATATATATAAACTATAATTAAACTAAACCCGCGCATTGCGCGGAGTATCATCTAGTTCTCACTTATTATAAGAAAATCTACATATCACAATTGCTTATCACCTTATCACCTTTTCTCCAAATCTCTTTATTTATTTTATTTTGTTTAAAGAAGTTCTAAACCGAGTTCCATAGTTTTTTTTGTCTGAGATCATGACAGGTTAAATTTTTGTTCATAATCTCATTCTAAGAAGGATCGGCTCTGACATTTTCTAAAATTTAAAGACTTGAGAAAACTAAAATTTGTCGACAACTTTCTTATTACTATTATTTTTTTAAATGTAAAACATAAAACTAATAGAAATACTCTTAAAAAATTAGGGGCAGGAGAAAATCTTTCTTCCGGTTCTCCTAGAACCGGATCTGGTCCCAAGTGACTCGAACCCTAGTAGCGACACATCGTTCCAAACAAGACTACTAGACTACTAGTCACTTGGCCTCTTTCTTTATTTTTAACCTTTTCATTTTTTCAAGCGGTTATGATATTCCTCCTACTAATGCTATTGATGTTGTTATATGGTGTTCACATGAGCGTATTTAGAACTTTATTTATGGAGTGAAAAAAAATAAAACAAAAAGTATACATCGCATATCCTAAACTTTGTTGGACCACATACGTAAACTAAATCCGTTAATTAATTAGATTGAAAAAACAATAAGTTAATTGTATAGTTATTAATTAATTAGAGAAAAAAATTAGTATGGGGACACTATAAAAGCTTTAAAAAAATAATTAGGGTGGAGCACAATATTTTTTTATTATAACTGAAAAAAAAATTGAAATGCAAAAAAGTTAATAAAAAATCACTCAAAAGAATAAAATAGGAGCTAAAGTGGCAATTACATGAATTGAACTCACCACTTCTACTTAAAATAAAGGAACCTTTACTGCCTAAAAAGCCAAATGTTCTCAACGGTACAAGTTTATTTCAATTAATCTTAGAAGTTAGCGTGTGGCAGTAGGTCCAACTGGTGTGCGTAAATTAAATCCGCTAATAAATTACACCAAAAACCAGAAAATTATAGGGGTGCAAGTGAACCCCTTCCGATACCCGACGTGCGACATCCGCCAATGGCTGTTCATGAAATTTTTCTCAAAATTAAAAGCATTTATCATTTTCCAGGACACATATCATGATGCTCAGTGGTTGCTGGAAGACTTGCATGCTCATCATGTCTCTACGAAAATAATAATTTCTTGAGTCTTTTGTTGCAATAAATATATCAGACTTTTTATTATCATGATTTGTTTTCTCTGAAGTTGTATTACAAAAGTCTTAGATCAAATTTAAAGCCAAAAAAAAAAAAAAAGGTCTTGGAATCAAATTAAAGTCTCTCGTGTAAAAGAATCATATTGCTCATCATATATGCTCGTAATTAGTTTATTCAAAATTACGTAACTCAAAATACAAAAAAAACAAAAATGAGATCTCTTCTTTGTTTTTTCTTCTTTGGTTATCTATGTTCTATAACGTACTGTGAGTATATCCTGACAACATCAGTAAACAATACGATTCTCTCTCCCAACAATGTCTTCGAGCTTGGTTTCTTCAAAACACATCCGTCCACTTCCCTCTGGTACTTGGGTATGTGGTATAACGGAGATCCAAACAGAACATCTTTATGGGTCGCCAATAGAGACGAACCCATTCGCGGATCTAATGGAACTCTGAAATTCTTGGACAACAACAACCTCGTTCTCTCGGATGGACATAATCGCCATGTTTGGTCAACCAATATAACCGGAGGCGATCTGAGCTATCCAATGGTTGCCGAGGTTCTCGACAATGGAAATTTCGTGGTGAAGAACTCCAAAGACCCAAATACATACCTCTGGCAAAGTTTCCAGTTTCTGACAGATACTTTACTTCCCCAGACGAGGTTGAGAAGTAATGAAACTCTGACAGCATGGAATAATATAAAAGATCCCTCCAGCGGACGTGCCTCCTTGCAGCTGAAAAACGAATCTGGTCTCTTTGAGCTATTTATATGCTCTCAAGTATTTTCAGAGTGTTTTTACAGAAGCCCTCCGTGGGATGGAATCCGGTTTGGTGACACCACTCCAGATATTTTTCAATTAGACTACAAAGCCAGCTCAAATTTGACGGGGTATCCTGAAGATTCGATTGTAATGACCGGCATGAACTACACAAGACTAACGATAACACCGGCGCTCAGTCTATTCACGTGGGTCCCCGCAACAAAGACTATGTACTTGGATTGGTATCTTCCCTATGAAATTTGCTCTACTTATGGTTACTGCGGTGAATATGCATATTGTCCACATCAAACAAACACAACCTGTAATTGTATTGAAGGGTTCGATACAGTGTCCCCAATGAGCTGGCAAAATAATGTCTTTTCAGACGGATGTAAGAGGAGGACACGTTTGAGCTGTGGTGGAGATGAGTTTCTCCCGCTAAGAAATATGAAATTGCCGGATGCTAAGAATGTAACTGTGGATATAAAAATTGGTCATCCAGAATGTGAAAAGAGGTGTCGTCGGAATTGTGAGTGTACTGCTTTTGCCTACGTGAGTATCCTAAAAAGCCGGCGTGGTTGTGTTACTTGGAGCGGAAAGCTTATGGATATGCGGAACTACATGAACGGCGGTCAAGACCTATATGTCAAATTAGCGGCCAAGGATATCGGTTTGTCATCTAATTTTGAATTGATATAAGTTATGAATTTTCTAAAAAACTTTACATTCGGTTTTAAACCGTTCTTTCTGAAAATTTTGAAACCATAAACTTAGCTATTTGTTGGACGGTATTCGATTTTCATTAAAAATTGGTTTTATTTTGTTTGTTAGCCATGAAAAAAAATGATGTTAAAACTAATAAATATTTTACTAGCTTTTTTTTTCCTTTTTGTTTGCTAAACTATTAATTAGAAGTATTAAATAATAAAATTCATTTTTTTTTTTTTGTTGGTAAGAGAATGAGATAAAAAACAATACAAAAGGAGCTGAGAGGTTAAGTAAAATGGAGATTTTCTTAATTGTGGGAGGAGTCACAGTGGCAGTAGCACTCGCTGTCTTGAGTTTCTACTTGTGGAAACATCACACAAAAAACATAATAACTGGTAATAATTTCTATTATTATTTTTAATATTATCTTCTTCTATGTTTGGTTTTTTTTTATTAAATTGATTTTTTCATTAGGACCATCTGAGACGGAACAAATCGTTGAGATTGTTTCAAGTACACACAAGCTTCTAGTTTTGGAGTTTAAAGAAGTTATAAAAGCAACGAACAATTTTTCGGATGCAAACATACTCGGACATGGTGGTTCAGGATACGTTTACAAGGTATATAGTTTATAAGTAGGAGTAAAAAAAAACTTAATTTTCTTTAACCATCATATATTTTCTCTACTTTAAATGGAATCAAATTAATCTCAAGCCTTCAAAAGTAAAATAGCAAGAATTAAGAAAATAGATAACAATTGAAATCTACGATGTGTAGGGAACGTTAGATGATGGAAAAGAAATAGCTGTCAAAAGATTGATGAGGACATCAGCACAAGGAACTCAAGAGTTCTTCAACGAACTCAGCATGATTTTGCATGTTTTACACGTAAATCTCACCCGGCTTATCGGCTGCTGCTGCAATGGGAACGAAAAAATTCTGTTCTATGAATACCTCGAAAATTCTAGTCTCAGTGCTTATCTCTTCGGTTAGTATATATGTATATATATTTATTAATTTTCTAGAGTTTTAAATATTTATAAACGAATTAATTAGTTTGATTTTTTTTTATTTTAATAGATAAAACTAAGAGTTCGTTGCTGAATTGGCAAAAGAGATTTCAGATTGTGAATGGCATTGCAGAAGGATTATCCTATTTACACAATTTCTCAACGGTGCCGATTATTCACAGAGATTTAAAACCAAGTAATGTTTTGCTTGATAAAGATATGATCCCAAAAATCTCAGATTTTGGACTGGCACATATGTTGGAAACTGGCACATCAGAATCTACTACTAGCAGATTGGCAGGCACTTAGTAAGCTCGTTCAGAGACTTAAAAACATTATTATTTTGTTTTCAATTCATATATATATATATATAAAACTCATAGTTTTGTTTCGAATCACACGCAGCGGTTACATGTCTGAAGAGTACGCTATCCATAATAAGATGTCAGACAAATCTGATATATTCAGTTACGGAGTGATGTTGCTGGAGATTGTTACGGGAATAAGAAACCTAGAGTATTGTAATAACTACATAGGAGATAGTCTTCTCGACTACGTAAGATCTCTTCATGACTTTGACAAAAACTATATTTATAGAAATGTTTAAAGGCTTTTTTTTTTTTTTTCTTTTTAATTATATAACGTACAGGCGTGGACGAAATGGAATGAAGGTAACGGTCTCCAGATAGTAGATTCTAAATTCATTGATGGTACATTGATGGAAGTTGAGGTCTTGAGATCGATACAGATCGGTTTGTTGTGCGTTCAAAAACATGTAGACGACAGACCAAACACAAAGTCTGTTATCTCAATGCTCCAAGCCGCCACGCACTCCGAAATTCCCAATCCAAATAAACCAGAATATTACTACGCCAAAATACTCAACGATGAAGTCAGTTCTTCGAATGCAACTGATCGTTCCATTTCCACCAACTATGCCTCTTTAACACAGTTCTCTGGGAGGTGATGTAAGACTATAGTACTATATATCCTTGCTTGCACGTGCAATATCTTTTTTTTTTTTTTTTTTTTNTTTTTTTTTTTTTTTTTTTTTTGTCTTATCTTTGATTTTATTTGCAATATTTGTATAAGAAATCGGACTATATATGTTGATTGGATACAATCAAATATTATAAACTTATTATTTAAAGTTTTTTTTTAAAGTTAAAATAAAAATATGGTAATTTAATGGTTACTCAAGAATCCTATGGTAGTTTTCAAAGACAAACTAAGTATGGAACACCTAAAATGTCACATTCAACAACGTACGGTATTTTTTTGGTTAAGGAAGATGGTAACTGTGGATTATTTGAAGATTCATATGTGTTCCTTTAAATGCAACTTAAGGTACATCCAAACTAATTTGATAAAATATATATATATATATATATGAAATTATCAAACATATTATATTGTTTCGTACACTATTCCACTTATAGCCAAAAACATAAACAATCTTTTTTAAATATATTTATAAAGATAATTACCAGGACTGTCTCAAAAACTATTGAAGGTTCATGTTCGAAAATTTTATTAATCAGTTTTTCAGTATAATAAAATAGTTTTTTTCGTAAATTTGGATCCTAATATATAAATTTTCTTGATTCGGCACTTGTGCGACCACTTCATTTGCATATGCTAAAAAATGATCCTCATTATAAATACAAAAGATATGTTTTTGGCATTTTATCCTTAGTTATTTATTACTTTTTTTTTTTCAATTCAACTTTTACGTAATTTACTTGACTTTTTAATTTAAAATATCTATTATTAGTATAAAAATAAATATTAGCTTTTTCTAAATTAAACAATTAGTGTCATTGATACTGGTAGCCGAATGAGGGTGTGGGGAGTATCACAGCCTTGCATTTTTTGTGGTGAGCGCGACGAAACTCGGGATCACCTATTTTTCGCCTGCCCATACTCTTTCACTGTATGGTCTGAAGTCGCAGGGGGAATCCTTGGACCTCGTATTAACCCAGACTGGTCGGCAACGCTAGCATCGCCTGCTCATACATCTTCCACAGGGCATAGACGGTTACTCCTACGGCTAGCCCTACACGTCACGATCTATCTAGTTTGGCAGGAAAGGAATGGCCGTCTCCATGGACATTCTCACCGACCGGCATCACTGCTAAGCCGCTTGATAGATAAGATGGTCCGGAACCGCATCTCTTCATTGGAGTATCATCGGCACAACAAGTATAGTGATCTGCTTCAGCATTGGTTCAACAGCCGTTAGCAACAATTTGTCAAACTCTATATGTGCTCTGTTTTCATAGGTTTTCTGAATCTGTTATAGCTAGTTTTTTCTTCTACAAAACTCTCTAAACTCTCATTGTAATTATTTTTCTTTTGTTGTTTAATAAATTTACATTACAAAAAAAAAAAAAAAGATTTAGCTTTATTGGCGCTAGCTATTTTAGTTTCATATGTATTAATAAGAACGCCTGTATTTAGAAAGTACTGCATATATATTTATTACTAATTGTTCACAAAGACAAAGCAAATCATATATGTTACAACAATTAGAAAAAAATCAAAAAAAGAAAAATTCTTCACATAAAAAAAAAACATTATTTCAATAAATTGTATTGAATCATGAAATCTGCTATCTTCTTCATCGTTTTTTTAATTTCCGTGTCACTAATTTTCAGTAATGTTCAAGGTAACATTCATTTCATTTTGATTTAGTTATCTGGAAAATATAAAAATATTACTCATTATGAATTTGTAAAAAAATGAATTTTGAGATTAAAAAAAAAGGTAAAGAAATAACTATTGAAATGATTTTAATTGATCTAAATATTTTTTTATTGTTAATATAAAATTATATTAGAGGTGGATGCTCAAAGGAAAGTAAGGAGACTTTGTGATATCAAAGAGAGGCACGAAGGACAATGCCCCGTAAATTCTATGTACGGATGCCTATCCCAATCAAGACGGGCACCTGAAAATTTTCTATCTTGCAATAATATTGACAACCAAACTTATGAATGCAAATGCAATATTGCCTGCTGATGTCTTCATAACTTCTGAAATAATTTTTTTTTTAAGTTATAATATAGCTAGTATTAATGATATGCGAGACAAACAAATAAAATTGTCAAACATTTCTTATGTATTTTTTTTTTTTTTGGTTGTTTTTTCAACTGTAAAATTATATCTGTAACAATAATAAATAAATGTTAATAATATAAATTAGTTTTGCCAAGAGAAATATTATTTATATTACTATGTTACGGGTACAATATGAGATTTGGATTGAATAGTTATCACTGAAATATCTGAAATTACTATTTAAAAATTTCATAAAATACGG
This sequence comes from Heliophila coronopifolia, assembly GCA_900406365.1. Lineage (NCBI taxonomy): Eukaryota > Viridiplantae > Streptophyta > Magnoliopsida > Brassicales > Brassicaceae > Heliophila > Heliophila coronopifolia. The sequence goes on along the minus strand of OVAW01000597.1, from coordinate 5,344 downwards.
TTAATAGTCGAGTTCAGAATCATATACTAAAAATATATTGGTTTGTTATTTTTATAATTTAGTTTATCTCAATTGTTATTAAAATAAGAAATTCCAAACTAATTTGATAAAAATAGATGAAACATATTGTTTCGTAAACTATTCCACTTATAGGCTGAGAAAAAAAAAACAATTTTAACACTATACTATATTAATAAGGATAGATTACATTGTTAGACATGCCTTTGGAGTTTTCGCAAAAATTATGATATTAAATAGAAGTCCGAAGGACAATGCCCCATAAATTATTCACAACCCTCTTTAGTAACTCAAAATCAAGAATGTGCATGGACAGCATGGTCATCACCATAAGAGCTAGTAGGATTGTAGGAACATGTAAAAATGAACAAGGACGTGCATGGACAACATGTCTCATTTTAAAGGCTCTTTAGTAACTCAAAATCAAGAACGTGCTTGGACAGCATGGTCATCATCATAAGAGCTAGTAGGATTGTACGAACATGTAAAAATGAAGAAGGACGTGCATGGACAACATGTCTCATCTTAAAGGCTCTTCCTTGTCCAAAAGCGACTTGTAAAAATTTTTTAAAAAAGCACAAAAGAATCATATTGCTCATCAAAAAATGCATATGTATATATATGCTCGTAATTAGTTTATTCAAAATTACGTAACTCAAAATACAAAAAAAAAACAAAAATGAGATCTCTTCTTTGTTTTTTCTTCTTTGGTTATCTATGTTCTATAACGTACTGTGAGTATATCCTGACAACATCAGTAAACAATACGATTCTCTCTCCCAACAATGTCTTCGAGCTTGGTTTCTTCAAAACACATCCGTCCACTTCCCTCTGGTACTTGGGTATGTGGTATAACGGAGATCCAGCAAGAACTTCCTTGTGGGTCGCCAATAGAGACGAACCCATTCGCGGATCTAATGGAACTCTGAAATTCTTGGACAACAACAACCTCGTTCTCTCGGATGGACATAATCGCCATGTTTGGTCAACCAATATAACCGGAGGCGATCTGAGCTATCCAATGGTTGCCGAGGTTCTCGACAATGGAAACTTCGTGGTGAAGAACTCCAAAGACCCAAATACATACCTCTGGCAAAGTTTCCAGTTTCTGACAGATACTTTACTTCCACAGACGAGGTTGAGAAGTAATGAAACTCTGATAGCATGGAATAATCAAGAAGATCCCTCCGGCGGATTTGACTGCTTGCAACTGAAAAAAGAATCTGGTCTCTTTGAGTTATTTATATGCTCTCAAGAATTTTCAATGTGTTTTTACAGAAGCCCTCCGTGGGATGGAATCCGGTTTGGTGACACCACTCCAGATATTTTTCAATTAGACTACAAAACCAGCTCAAATTTGACGGGGTATCCTGAAGATTCGATTGTAATGACAGGCAAGAACTACACAAGATTAACGATAACACCGGTGCTCAGTCTATTCACGTGGGTCCCCGCAACAAAGACTATGTACTTGGATTGGCATCTTCCCATTGACGTTTGCTCTTTTTATGGTTACTGTGGTGAGTACGCATACTGTCCACATCATACAACATCAATCTGTAATTGTATCCAAGGGTTCGATACAGTGTCCCCAATGAGCTGGCAAAATAATGTGTTTTCAGACGGATGTAAGAGGAGGACACGTTTGAGCTGTGATGGAGATGAGTTTCTCCTGCTAAGAAATATGAAATTGCCGGATGCTAAGAATGTAACTGTGGATATAAAAATTGGTCATCGAGAATGTGAAGAGAGGTGTCGTGGGAATTGTAATTGTACTGCTTTTGCCTACGTGAGTATCCTAAAAGGCCGGCGTGGTTGTGTTACTTGGACCGGAAAGCTTATGGACATGCAGAACTACATCCACGGCGGTCAAGACCTCTATGTTAAATTAGCGGCCAAGGATATCGGTTTGTCATCTAATTTTGAATAGATATAAATTATGAATTTTCTAAAAAACACTTGCATTCGGTTTTAAACTGTTCTTTTCCAAAAATTTGAAACCATAAACTTAGATTTTTGTCGGACAGTATTAGATTTTCATTAAGAAGTAGTTTTATTTTGTTTGTAGCCATGAAAAATGATGTTAAAATTCTATTAAGTCCTATAAATAAATATTTTATTAGTCTTTTTTTTCCTTTTTGTTTGCTAAACTATTAATTAGATGTATTAATATTACAATTCTTTTTTTTTTTTTNAGAGAATGAGATAAAAAACAATACAAAAGGAGCTGAGAGGTTAAGTAAAATGGAGATTTTCTTAATTGTGGGAGGAGTCACAGTGGCAGTAGCACTCGCTGTCTTGAGTTTCTACTTGTGGAAACATCACACAAAAAACATAATAACTGGTAATAATATATATGATTTTCTATTTTTTAACTTTTAATAAATTTAATAAATTTTCATTTTTTTTTGTAATTAGGACCAAATGACACAGAAGTAATTGCGGAAGATGCAGCAAATCTGTAGAAGACAAGCGGTAATCGCGAGATGTTCAAGTACCGGTCAATGCTTATGCATTTTCCCACCCAATAATTAAGTTTATGTTTTTTTTTTTTTTTGCTTTTTCAGCAAATATGTAAGGTGTCATTATAATATATCTTAAAACTACTTAATTAAAGGAGACAATAATCCATAAATTAAAAAAAAAATTAATGACGATAATCAGATGATGAAACGCCATGATTCAAGCAATTTTAGTATTTTTGTTTTGTTTTTCATTAATAGAATATTATATTTAGAATGAAATACATATATATTTATTATTAGGTGTTGACAAAAACAAAACAAACCGTATGATATAAATATTATTTTAATAACCCAAACAAATACATGAATGAATTTAAATTACAAGAACATTAATATTAATCATACATTTCGTCAAAATACAATTAGTTATGTATTTTTTAATAAAATTAGATGTTTTTTTTTTGAAAAAAGATGTGTTGCGTGCTTTAAGTGGTCGCTTCATGTTTGTAAGTTGAAATGTTACAATTTTTTTTGTCTTATTTTTATGGTTGGGTGTTCGGATATTCAAGTCGGATTTGGGTTAGGTTCATGTCGGACTTGGGTCGGATTCAGATAAGGTTCGAGTCGGAAAAATATTCGGGGTTCAGCTTCGGGTTTTCTTCGGGTTTTCAGGTAATTTGGAAGAAGTTCTTTTGTTTGTATTTTTTTTTCTTCAAAATAATAGAGCTACAAAACATCTGAAAATGTGATAAAAGTGTGTAAAAATCTAAATCTAGCAAAATAAACAATATTCGAATCCAACAAGTTTTGATTGAGTCTGGTTCGGGTTCGAGTCGGGTTCATATCTCAACATAGAAACCATTTGAGTTTTTGATCTCAACATAGAACTCATTCGGATTTCAGATTTTTATTTGTATATATTTTAAAAATAAAATTGGTTAGTATGCTTTAATTTTTTTAAAAACATAATAACAAAAAAAGTGGTAATATTTACTATCGAAATTCAATATAAAATGTTTTCGATTGATTTTTAGTTAGCAAATAAACACTTCTAATATTCTTATATAAAATAATTGATCTTTACTTTTGAACAATTTCTATCATTGAAAATCTTTTTTTTTAAAATACATCAATAAATCATAATTTATAATTTATATTCATAATATTCTTAATTATAATTTGGGAGTTCGGATATCCATTCAAATATCAAATTCGGATCGGGTATATTTTTTATTCATTCGAATATCAAAATTCGTCTAGATGAGATTTTTAAATCGGATCAGATCATTTCAGATATCTTCTAATTCAGGTCGAGTCCACATAGACCCGATTTGGTATGTAATTTCCAAGCCTACTTATTTTCATAAAGTAAGTGTAATAGTGTCGCATCAATTTCATATTTCATATTACAAGAAAAAAAAGTTATAAGTTTTTTTTTTTTTTGTAAAGTTGTTGTAAGTTTGTTTCACCAACAAATCTTATGTAATTGGTTAATTTAATAATTTTCTTAAAAAAATGATTTCAATTTGTTTTGCTGGATCTGACGTCCCAACATCCTACAGCTATACTGTAATTTATGAGTATGGTGGAGGAAGTCTAGGTTACTTTCTCAGCATTTTAAAAAAAAAAATATATTTAAAAATTCAATTTACATTTTTTTACACAATATATTTAACTTTTATGACTTGGTTTTGTAGTTTTGTACTTATTTGACTAATAATATAAATTTTTTGTTTTATGCTACTCCAAACTTATTTGAAAAGAATCTACGCAATCCCAATAAAAATATTAATTAACTAAGTTAGGATGACTGAATAAAAAAAACTAAGTTGGGATAAAAATTATAATGTAAGAATATATATGTTAGAAATACTCATACAAAAAAAGGGTTAAATTACAAAATTTGTTCGTGAAACTGATAGATTTTTCTGGTTCTTGACAAAACTCATAATATTGGGTTGTGTAAGTAATAAATTGAAATTGAAACTTTCAATTTATTGTCACGTACTGCCATACTTTTTATTCTTGAAATTTATAAAAAAATAGTTATATACATCAATAAATTCTCCACCCGACGAAAGTCATCACTCATTTAAGAACATGTTTCAAAAAGCAAAGCAAAGCACATCTTCATTTTTTATTTTCCATATTAAATTTATATTTTTTTCGTATTCACCAACCAACCGGTTTTAAATTGTGTAGTAACAATTTTGTAATTGTTCAATAACTATCGTATATAATATATACAAAACCGTATCTATGTATAAGAAAAAAAAACATTTATCTTACGCCACGAAATATCACAAAAAATTCGTTCGTAAAAAAACAAGTCATATTTTTAGATAATATAAATTAAATGTGTTTTTAATCAAAAACATCATATTTTAATTTTTTTTTGCCTTAAGTCTCCTGGAGATAGACTCGACACTACTACTGTACATATAACTAGGTAAGAGAAGAAGGTTATTAATCCATTAAATGGTACTGTTCCATCATCTTTAATAATAGATTTCTGAATTTAATATAAATTTGATGCTTAATTAAACAAAAGATACATAAAACACGCAAGAATTTTTAAATATTTTAATAATAATAAAATGAGACATGAAGAGAAACTAAAAATGTCGTGGTAAAATAGATACCGATACCGAATGTTCTCTAGTCTAGTAGTAAGGAAACCCTAATATGAACTTTGAGTTTGGGCATATGGAGAGAACAAGAAGGAGCAATCAACAAAGGAGATTAGAGATTCTTAATCAAGGAGAGTTCTAATCTGGTTTTGTTGAAGACATCAAGTTAAAGAATCAAAGAGAGAAGCTTGGCTAATTGATAGTTGAAGAGAGAAGATCTAAGAGGTGCTT
>OVAW01000596.1:0-13346 GCA_900406365.1 Heliophila coronopifolia | reverse complement strand
CATGAAAATGTTTTAAATTAATTCAGTATACTTATTCTCGCTTACTTCTAAATTAAATAAAAATTCAATTATATATATATATAAAGAAAATAATAAAAATTAANAAATTCAATTATATATATATATAAAGAAAATAATAAAAATTAAAATCACACCTAAAAACTAATAAATTTTAGTATTGAATAATAAATGGTCTAATCGATTACTAGATCTGTTGTTTTGATATCAAGTCTATAATTTGAATTTCGGCTGTCTTTAATAAAAAAATCTTTAATTTATCCAACTAAACTGAGCTTAAATTTTTTTTTTATATATATTTGATTCCAACTTCCTAATGTGAAAATCAAATATTTAAGTCTAACCTCAAGGTTTAAAAAAAAAAGAAAGAAAAAAAAAGTCTAAGCTTTTCTCATTATCCATTTTCTTATAGTATTTTCCTAAAATTAGTATTATTAAATTAGTATTATTCGTATTAATTTCTATATTTTACAACTATTTTATCCAATTCGGGTGTGTATAAATAGACCTAAGAAGTTAATATAGTTTTTCAACTGTGACTTCTTCTCTCTTATCCATTTTCTTCATCTAAAATATCAATCTTCGATTTCTTTCTTCGTCTGTGAATCAAAGAGTATTCCAACGCTTCCTCGTTCCGCATTGGCGTAGGCTTTTTTGTTTTTGTCATTTTTGGGGATTTGTGAACAGTTTAAGAGTGAAGAAGAAGAAGAAGAAGAGTCTCGGAAGACCAAGTGTGAGAGATGTCGATACCGAAAGAGCCGGAGCAAGTGATGAAGCTGAGAGATGGATCAGTACTTGGGAAGAAGACGATTCTCAAGAGTGACCATTTTCCTGGTTGTCAGAATAAGCGTATGTCTCCTCAGATTGAAGGCGCTCCCAATTACCGTCAGGTCTCTCTCTCTCCCATTCTCAGATTTTTGTTTCAATTTTGTTCGTAGCTCTTATTTTTCAATCGTTGATGTTTTGCGAACTTTGTGTTGACTTTCCAATCTTGTGTTAGTAACAGATTTTGGAATTTCTTGCGTTTTATAAGTTAGCTTGTACAAATTGAGCCTAATATCTCTTTTTATTATCTGCTGTTGGTTTTGTGGACTTTTTGTTCCAGGCTGATTCACTTCGTGTCCATGGGGTTGCAATCCCAACCGCTGATGGGATTCGAAATGTTCTTAGGCATATTGGAGCTCACAAGGATGGTAAAAATGTACAACTTCTTTGGATCAGTCTTAGAGAGGAACCGGTATATCCATCTACTCCAACTTCTGCTGCCTGATATATAAAGCCTAGCCATGTGTCATTATTTGTTGTTTCATATATTAATTTGTCTTTTTCTGCACATTTGGCAGGTAGTATACATAAATGGCCGACCTTTTGTTCTACGTGATGTGGAGAAACCTTTCACCAATCTTGAGTACACGGTACAAAATCCTTGCCCACTTGCTCTTTAATTTTAAACCCGCCAATTCCATCTGGAGACATCTTCTATACATGTTATAATTTTTGGGTGAAAGCACATTATCTCGACTAATAGAGTATATCAGAAACAGTATGTATCCATAAATCCCTTTCGCTTTGTGACATTAAGTTATCTTTCTGATCAGGGAATCAACAGGGTAAGGGTAGAGCAAATGGAAGCACGGTTGAAAGAAGATATTCTCATGGAGGCGTCTAGGTATATATTTTATTGTACCTTTGTTTCTATCAATGTTTTTACTTTGGGTGTATTTGACTAATTGTGTGGCAGATATGGCAATAAGATACTCGTCACTGATGAACTGCCAGATGGTCAGATGGTGGACCAATGGGAGCCAGTCTCAACTGATTCTTTGAAGACACTGCTCGAGGTAGGAAGGACGCTGGAATGAATCATCTTATATGTATGATATAGAGCATGCACCCTTTATGGGATTTCCGGGTTCATATCATTATGTTTGCTTATACTCTTCTCTGAATCTAGGTTTATGAAGAACTGCAAGCTGAAGGCTACCTTGTTGATTATGAGCGTGTTCCAATAACAGATGAAAAGTCACCAAAAGAAACAGATTTTGATACATTGGTAAGTATTGTGAAATTAACTAGAGCATTTTTGTGAGTAGTTTTGCCGAATTCCAGTCAAGGAGAATTTATTATATGCCATCCCTCCAAACCGACAATCTTGAATGATCTGGCTATATTTTAGTTTGGTATTAGCTAGTTACAGAACAACTATTGTGGGTTTACTAGTTTTCAGTCAATTACAGTAATAGTATACATGACTTTTGCAGACTCGGAAAATATCTCAGGCTGACATTAATACGGAGATAATTTTTAATTGTCAAATGGGACGTGGACGTACGACGACTGGAATGGTGATTGCAACTCTCATGTATTACAAACGTACTGGCGCATCAGGTACTTCATCTTCTCCAAGCATTCAACTTACGAAGAAGATGAGAAGAGAGTCTAATGAATACTGTCTCAATGATATATATTTTTATTTGAAAGAAAATGAACTTAATTTGAGGAACCTTATTTCGAATTGTTTGCTTTTATATTGCTTTTGGATTTTCGAATCTTATATTTCAGAGAGAAATGAAACTATATTGACTAGCAAAATCATCACATCTTAACCCTCTTTCATTGCCTGTTCTTATGCATATATGAAATACTCTAGGAGACAACTAGTTCTGACTTTAAGCCAGTATAATTTGGTAGTAGTTTCTATTAACCTGTCATTATTTTGAATAAAGATCAAGGTTTCTCAAGAAACAACTCTTTTGGGAGAATTTTTAAAGCTGGTGAAATTATGACTATTAATCTGCCAAATTCTGAGGAGGCAATCCGTAGAGGAGAATATGCAGTTGTTAGAAGTTTAATTCGCGTCTTAGAGGTATTTTAGTCCCTTTCCGTTTGACTTTATGTGATCATCTTTGTTTTAATGCTGGCTCTAACTATTAACTGGTTTCATGATTCTAGGGTGGTGTAGAAGGCAAAAGGCAAGTTGATAAAGTCATTGACAAATGTGCATCCATGCAGGTATGCTTTTTGTTAATGTTAATCCTTAAGTTAAGTAAACGATTATGACCCAAAAAAAAAAAGAGTTAAGTAAACGGTTTGATTTATAAGAAAATATATAGCTTTTAATATATGGGGTTTCAGTTAGGGTCAAATGTCTAAATTTTTATCCATGAATTAACTTACAGAATTTACGAGAGGCAATTGGAACCTATCGCAGTAGTATTTTGCGTCAATCCGATGAAAAGAAGAGAGAGGCAGCACTCTCATTTTTTGCTGAGTACTTAGAAAGATACTACTTCCTTATATGCTTTGCTGTATATCTCCATTCAGAGGATGCTTTCGTCCAATCTGGTCCACNATTTTTTGCTGAGTACTTAGAAAGATATTACTTCCTTATATGCTTTGCTGTATATCTCCATTCTGAGGATGCTTTCGTCCAATCTGGTCCACTTGGCCATGTCAGTTTTTCAGATTGGATGCGAGCTAGGCCAGAGCTCTATAGCATTCTTCGCAGGTATTGACAATCAGTTATTTTTTTCCACAACTCTGAACCCGTTATCCTTCAGCTTGCTTGTAGATATCGTTGTACCTTAGGGTTTCTTAGGAGCAGTTCAAGAAACACTCAATTGAAAGACTTTTCCTATGTAGCTCTCTGCAGTTGATCTATTTAAGCTGTTGTAAAAGAATGTGAATGCCAAAATTAATCTGGTGCTCAGTATTTTCGACTGCATATGATCTTCATGTGTTTCATGTAAGTTCATTTTATTCTTTTAGGTTACTCAGGAGAAACCCTATGGGTGCCCTTGGATATGAATCTATGAAGCCTTCTTTGACAAAGATTGCAGAATCTACTGACGGGCGCCCCCATGAGATGAGTGTGGTTGCTGCACTTAGAAGTGGGGCAGTTCTGGGAAGTCAAACTGTTCTGAAGAGTGATCATTGTCCTGGTTGTCAAAATTTAAATCTACCAGAGAGGGTGGAAGGAGCACCAAATTTTAGAGAGATTCCTGGATTTCCTGTATATGGTGTTGCGAATCCAACTGTAGATGGTATTCGATCTGTCATTGAAAGGGTTGGGAGTTCAAGAGGTGGCCGGCCAGTTTTTTGGCACAACATGAGAGAAGAACCTGTTGTATATATCAATGGGAAACCTTTTGTTCTACGTGAAGTTGAAAGGCCTTATAAGAACATGCTAGAATATACGGTATAATCTGTTTGTTTCAGTATGTTTTAGATACTATTTAGATGCAATACTTTTGGGTGATTATCATTAACTTTCTTCAGCTCTTATGAATTGGTTAAAAAGCTTACATAAATATCTTTGTTTAGGGAATTGATTGGAATAGAGTTGAAAGAATGGAGGCTCGTCTGAAAGAGGATATTCTGAGAGAAGCTAAGCGATATGAGGGTGCTATAATGGTCATTCATGAAACCAATGATGGTCAGATTTTTGACTTATGGGAACATGTAGATGCTGATTCTGTTCAAACACCCCTTGAAGTCTACAAAAGTTTAGAGGCTGATGGTTTTCCGATTAAGTACGCACGTGTACCTATAACTGATGGTAAAGCGCCCAAAAGTTCAGACTTCGACACATTGACATCAAATATTGCCTCTGCTTCCAAAGACACTGCTTTTGTCTTCAATTGCCAGGTTGAGTTTCGCAATATGCTTAGGGTGTTTCGATATATTTATATTCCTCTTGAGCTTTTCTGTTCGACTTACAGTGTTTTCTTTTTCACTTCAACATTCACAGATGGGGAGAGGTAGAACAACCACTGGAACAGTAATTGCTTGTCTAGTGAAGCTCCGCATCAATTATGGGAGACCTATTAAGGTTCTGCATGATGATCTGACCCATGAAATTGTGGATGAAGATTCCTCAAGTGGTGGTGAAGAAAGTGAAAGTAATAATGCTGAAACAAGACCTCGCAGTTCAGGACAAATAACTGAGGAAGAACAAGGCCGTGCATTTGGGATGGATGACATCCTTATGCTGTGGAAACTCACCAGGCTATTCGAGAAAGGAGTTGAATCGCGTCAGGCGTTGGATGCTGTAATTGATAGATGTTCTGCTTTGCAAAATATTCGTGAAGCTGTTCTGCAGTACAGGAAGGATTTCAACCAACAACATGTTGAGCCAAGAGAAAGGAGTGCTGCCTTAAAACGTGGTGCAGAGTACTTGGAGAGATACTTCCGGTTGATTGCCTTTGCTGCATATCTTGGAAGCGAAACTTTTGATGGATTCTTTGTGGAAGGAGAGTCTAAGGTGACTTACAAGAATTGGTTGCAACAAAGACCTGAGGTGCAAGCAATGACGTGGAGCATACGGTTAAGGCCTGGAAGATTTTTTACCATTCCTGTGAGTCAAAATGTCTTATTATTCAGGCTGTGAAAGAATTTAATGTTTCATTTAAACTGCTAGTTACATCTTCCTATAATTTTTGTACAGGCGGAATTACTGGCACAACACGAATTGCAACACGGAGATGCAGTCATGGAGTCTTTTGTCAATGAACGGTGTGGTTCTGTCTTGGGCAAAGGTTCTATACTTAAAATGTACTTTTTCCCTGGCCAAAAAACTTCAAGTCCTATGCAGATTAATGGTGCACCTCACGTTTACAAGGTATGTAGAAATGTGATTCTCTTACTCTACTGGTTGCCTAATCATTGTAAACCAGATAAATGATCAGACTTAACCGTGGCCTATCCCTCTTTTCAGGTAGATAGATATCCTGTGTATAGCATGGCAACTCCCACAATTTCTGGCGCTCAAAAAATGCTCAGCTATTTAGGCACCAAACTAAAGGAAGAAGGTGGAGATTCAACAAGAAGAATAGTAATAACAGATTTGAGAGAAGAAGCAATTGTTTACATCAATGGAACTCCGTTTGTCTTGAGGGAATTGAGTAAACCTGTTGATACCCTCAAGCATGTTGGAATAACTGGTGCAGTGGTACGTCTCTTAGACCGCACTTTAGTAATAATAAAAATTGCAAATTTTGGTTTTACTGATTTGTGTCCTCTATACAGGTAGAAAGCATTGAAGCGAGACTAAAGGAAGATATATTGTCTGAGGTTAGAGAGACTGGAGGCCGAATGCTATTGCATCGTGAAGAGTATAGCACGGCAACAAATCAATCTCGGGTTATAGGATATTGGGAGAATATTCAACCAGATAATGTGAAGACGCCTGCAGAAGCATATGCTGCTCTGAAACATGAAAATCACAACATTTCTTACAGGAGAATACCTTTAACCAGAGAAAGAGATGCATTAGCTTCCGACTTAGACGCAATCCAGTACTGTAAAGACAAGTTAGTCTCAATCACCTGTTTTTACTCTTCTTCTCATTTTATATATTTACCAAATCTGTTCTCTTTTCAACAGTTCCGCCGGAAGTTACTTGTTTGTATCACACACCGGTTTTGGAGGAGTTTCTTATGCAATGGCCATCACTTGTCTCCTACTTCAACTTAACCAGAACAACGCACATTCACCAAACTCAAATCTATCTACCTTAGAAGAAGATGATTTCACAAGCCGGGCTTGTGACGAAGAAGCATTGAGTATGGGAGATTACCGTGACATACTGAGCCTCACAAGAGTGCTATCTCATGGTCCACAAAGCAAATCAGACGTAGATGGAATAATCGAACTGTATGTAAATCGATCAAGCCAAATCAGACAAATTTTGTTTTTTTTTTTAACTACATCACTCTTGACTTGACTTGACTCGCTTGTTATAGGTGTGCTGGTGCAGGACATTTGAGAGAAGACATTGTCTACTACAGCAAAGAACTCCACAAGCTTCCCAATACAGAAGATGAAAAAAGTTCATACATCATAGACATGGGTGTTAAGGCTTTACGGCGCTACTTTTATCTGATAACATTCAGATCATACCTGTATAGCACATCGCCGGGAGAAATGAAATTTGTGGATTGGATGCGATCGAGACCGGAACTTGGACATATCTGTCATAACCTCAGGATAGACAAATGAAAAAAAAAAGTGTTTATATATAAATGTAAGAAAGTTTACAGCTTTTTGTTTATAAAAAATTGTATAGTTTTCTCTCCTGTCTTTTGTTTTGTAGAGAGATCTCTGTATAGAGGGTTGCCTTGTGGATTGCTTAAAACACTCTTATCAATAAACTTTTTTTTTGTTTCCTTTATTTAAAAGCAATAATAATAAAATAAAATATATAACTTTAAAATGTATATATATATATATATATATACACAACAACGCAATTTAGAAAAATCTCAACAGTTGACCAAAAAAAATCTTAACTTTGAACTCTTCTCGGCAAACAAATTTTAGGGGCATGAATAAATTTTACTTAAAAAAAAAAACAAAATTCTTTTTTAGATTTAGGGGGAATGTAGCCATCCATACAACCCCTTTAAAACATGTATATAAGCTTTTTTGGGATTCAAGAAAAATGAATCACACCATTATAGAGAGTTTTTTTTTTTTTTTCATCACCACTATTAACGATTTAAGTTTTTCCCACCTAAATAGAGACAATCGGGATTCGAACCTTGTAAATGGTGTAAAAACAACAGAAGTGATAACCACTAGACAATTTGTTTTCACCAGAAACTTGTTTTACAGGAAGGTAGAAAATAGTACTTGAAATTGTGATTATTATTATTATTATATCTCTTCTCTTATATGTTACATGAAGTAGAAAAGTTGGAACCATAAAAGAGAACCTTCAATGGTAGTTGTTATGATAGTGTAGGGCTCTTTTGGAACTGTATGGTTCACTAGAGATGGCTCTAGTGTTCTTTGTACTTACTCGAGACGAAGAAGGCCATGAATCAGTAGGTAACCATCATATCAATTCATCTCCTCACTGTTTTCCAGCTTTTTTTTATCATCATCTAAATTTGGCAAAGATGTGGAGTTTGGTATTTGGTTTTCCATCGGAGCGAAAAGCAAAGAGTTTTGCATATGAATTAGTCCAGGATGGTTAAGCAACCATAGCATATATGCTGCATCACTAATCCCAGGCGAAGGCAGAAACTGCGGTACACCCATTTGCATACCCATCTGAGAGTAATGAAACCCAAACGGCAACATCATTGATGGTGTAACAAATCTGTTACACATTGTCATCATCTGCAACACAAGATTTATACAAGTTTAGAAACTGTGGTTCTTTAAAATGTAGGGACGTATTTGTTTATTATTATTATACCTGAATTTGATGTTGAAGGGTCGTCATATAATTAATTGCTTCATTTAACAATGACACATCGTTTTCCTATGAACAGTTTAGCATTAGTTAGCTATATTTTAAAATCTTTAGTAATTTTTTTGATGAATTTCAATGGACAAACCTTATGAGAGTTAGGAAGTAGATCCTGCAATGTACGCATTTTCTTGTTGATATCTTCTCTTTGATTCTGTGTTTGTATATTGCCATATACCAATGAATGTATTTAGATTTAGCTTTTACTAATTTGCGGTGTGTTTTTTTTTCAAATATCTCACATCGAAAATTTAAACAATTAAATTGTGGTATATAATATGTAAGGATCTTTATCACCGATTGATTTTAAGTTGTATGTTCATGATGAGAGACAAAGCTAGGGACTGGGAGGGTTCATTATTGATAGTGTAAAACTTTTTTTAACTTTACATTTTCGTTATGGATTCATTATTGTCCATGATTCTTAATTAATATCCACCGGAAGACCGAGATCAAGAAGTTAGATTTTATTTTACCCCCTTAATTTTCCGCCTGGATCCACCACTGATCCAACATATTAAATTGTCTAAACTTCGGAGGCGGAATATTTAACTGTTTTGGATGAGATTTTACTTACTGTTTGAGGAGAGTTATAAACTTCTGTACTTCGTTTTCTTTTGTCCAAAGCTTTACTTGTTCTTGCAGCAACTCGTGGGCTCACATCAACATCATCATCATCATCTGACCAGTCATCTAAGCTCTGCTTTTGAGTCAATAGAAAAACGAGATTATTAGACAAGAACCTAACAAACCAAACATAAAAAATCTATGGATCAATCATATTCTTACACTGCTTAAACNAAAAATCTATGGATCAATCATATTCTTACACTGCTTAAACATCCTTCACTGAAACTTGTCGAGGAATAAGTAAAGCTTAACTCAACCGACTTTTCCGCAACCATAGATTGCTCATCAGGAGGTATGAACACTATACTCTTTGATGAAGAAGCTTTCAAAGTTGATTCATCAACTACATGAACTTCTGGAACAACTTGTACTGTGTCTTTGACATTCTGGATCCTTTTCAAGAAATCCTCGTTATACTCAGCTTCATATATATCTATGATTGTTTTTGTACGTTGATTCTCGAGGGTAACGTTGGGTCTTTGACACTTGGCAAGAATCTGACCATTCTCAAACACAAGCTCCATATACTCTTGATCTTGTAGCCTGCAAAACAACATTTTGCAATTGGTAAGAACATCATATCTAACATAACTATATATGTATATGTGAATAAAGAACTTAATTTGGTCTGAAGATGGATGATGGAGAAGTCATATTTGTCTTGTTGAAACCTATGTTGTTTCTTCTGTTTAACAACTTCAGACTCTTTTGTTCTTATTTATTACTTTATTTATTTATTTATTATCAAGTCTTTTTGTCTTTTCATTTCAGGTGCAATTACTTTGTCAGTGCAGTACTGTTCCACTATTTAGTACTTAATTGAAATCTTAGCATCTTTTTAGTTATTTCTATAATGCTTTTTTGTATTTTACATTATAAATAGTGACTTAAATAGTGTGTTATTCAATTTCTAGGGAATGTCTTTTCCAAAACCGAAATCACATAAAATCCAATGAAATATATTGGAATGACAGATTTGAAAAAAATAACAAAAAATTGATAAATATCTTTTGTAAACATCACTGAAACAACAAAATATATTTTCTTCATATTTCGTTATCTCACAAAAAAAAATGATAATTTGAACAGAATAATAACTTTTTTATAAAGAACGGCAAAGAAAAAAGAAAAAAGAAAAAATCAATGAGTGGGCCAAAAAGCCCACGTGGGTTGAACCTTCACAGTGTACTAAGGACATTGGCGAATGGGCTGGGCCCACCACAAAATAATAAAGGGACCCACATATGCTTTGGCAGCATTATCCTCAAAAGGAAAAAAGTATAATAAGAAGAAAAAAGGAGGGCGTGAAGTTCACGTGATTCATTGTCCTTTGTTTTTATTTTGTCCCCTTTTTTATTTTATTAGACACTTGTCTTTCATAAAAATTGACTCATTCGTGCCTTTTTTTCTTTTTTTTTTTGGAAAATGTTTCATCTTATTTTGGCATGATTTTTTTTTGGTTAAAATGAATTAATAGTGGATGTTTTTTTTCCACCAAATTAATAGTGGATATTTATGGCAGAGTTTTTTTTTTCCGGTGGTATTTATTACCAAACACCACATAACTTTGTGGGAACTCTTCTAACCCAAGATGAGTTTTGATGACATGAGTATTTATAGTCACTAGGCTATTGCCTATATGACTCCGTCATGGCAGAGTTTTTCTTATTACGAAATAAGAGATTAAATAAAAACTAATATATGAAAAAGAGAATTTCGAGTTCAAAAACTTTTGTTGGAGATATTAAAATTTGTTCGGCTCACAGAAGCTTTACAAAATTAGAATAGTCAGTATTGAAGGGCCGTCTCTGAACCGCACTTACTGCACCGGGATGGTTATAGGTTTTGAGTTCTGTATCTACATACCTATATGTTGGGTTTACTTCTTCATTAGCCCAACATTTAAACCCACAATTAGAAATCAAAGAAGTGGTCAACGTTCTAAAAGATGCAAGTCATAAATAGAGGGTTCTAGGTGGTGGCTACAACTAACAAGTTTTAAATGTCAAAGATGGAGCCTTCAAATATCAATGCATGTTCTAAATGTCAAGAATAGAGGCTACGCCTACCATAGAAAATAAATGTGGTCTACAATCATCTCCAAACTAATATAAATATGCGTACTCATTTTCATTTGTAATCATCCACAACAAAGAGAGAAATAAGTGAAAATATAATTTAAAAATCTCCTCTTATAAAATCTCTTTCTCTAATAAAAAAGTTCTTCTAAGTTGTCTAAATCTATCTAAATCTCGTAAATATATTTGAGCGTTTTCCCAACACAATGCAATTTTTGGAATGGAAATCATTTATGTCATCGAGCCCGTAAACTAATAATTTAACCAAACCGTCTAACCGGTTATTAACCCAACTCAACTGTCCAACCATAAAAAAAAATTAGACATAAATTTCAGCCGAGCAACAGTTACCTCTTGTTTACATGGCGTGGTTATAGTCATGAGGCTTTCGGTCCGTAAAGCCATATGGTTTTCTATTTTGGCCCAACCGCTTTGACAGCATTAAATTACAATCAAACTCATTAAGAAAAATTCGAAAAAAAAAACAAAATCTTATTATTTTCCTCACTGCACACAAATTTACAAAAAAAAAAAAAAAGCATTACTTTGCAAAAACAAAACCTCTGAGAAAAAATTAGAAAGTCAATCCAAGAGGTTACTTCACTATCAAGAAAACTGTTTTGACCTATTTCACGTTGAAACTTCACAGTAACTTACCAAGAAAGCAACCATGGCGATCTACTTAAACCGCATGTTTTCTCCTCTGATAACCCAAAACAATCTGATCTGTGATCCGGAAATATCCTCTCTTTGAGTGAATCACAAGTCATCTCCGGCGAAACCAACTCTGAATAGCCTCTAATATTTGAGCATACCCATGGCGATTTCTTCTTACTCTTCTTCTTCAGTACAAAACTAACATTAAGAAAACAAATGTTCTTAAACTCATCTCCTTCTATACCTTCAAGAAGACCCGCAACACCGATTCCTTCGCCATTTACATTCTCAAACGTGATTTTTTCGATAACCGGAAGTGCTTTGGGATCAAACTTTTCATCAGGATGTTCACCGTACTTACCCTCTAATCTAATTGCCCTTCGCACATTATAGAGTTTCACATTCGATATGTGGACGTTTCTAACGTACCCTCCTCTTCCTGGAGATGTCTTGATTCTTATTCCGGTACTCGAATTGAATAAATGTAAGTCTTTGATATAGATTTCTGATACACCTCCTGACATTTCACTTCCTATTGATACTCCTGAGCTCGAATTAGTTTGACCCGTTAACCGAATGATCTTGATATTCGAGCTCGGTCTTGCGTAGGCTATTCCGTACTCATCCCATCCACTTTTTATAGATACTAAATCATCTCCGGTAACTATGTAACAATCCTCTATGCACACATTAGTTGATGAATCTGAAAAACAGAAAAATTGATGTCAGATTCAAACTTCAAGATCCAACTGAGATGTGTTCACTAACCTGGATCAACTCCGTCTGTGTTTGGAGATTCAAGAGGAGCCAAGATTGTAAGATTCTTTACAACAACATCTCTGTTTTCAGACAAAAACAAATCCACATCAGAACCTTCAAGGACAAAGATTTACAAAAATCAAGGTTGAATCATGACCTGCAATAAACAGGATGAATGTTCCAGAATGGCGAATTCAAGAAAGTAAGGTTGGAGATGAGTAGACCAGTAGAGTTCATGAGCTCAACAAGATGAGGTCTTGTATAGTTAAGCTCTCCGTTTCTAAACCAATCCCACCATATACTTCCTTGACCATCAATTGTCCCATTTTCGCCTATTATAACAGTATATCATCAGGCTTCGATGAATTACTAATATCACCAGTTCGAAAATGCGGTATTAGTACCTGTTATAACTACATCTGTGAGATTCTGACCATATATAAGACTCTTATGCCTTCTACCGGGTAATTCTCTTCCTCGTCCATATGATGGTAATGGATCAACTACGGGCCAATTCTCCGAGCTCTGAGAATTAATAAGTTGCATATATGATCATTGTTCATGTATGGTTGAAAAGATTTAAAAAAAGGTAGAGACTTGCCGTTGACCCGAGAATCGTTGCACCTTTATCTAACCATAAGGTAAGGTGACTGATAAGATCAAAACTTCCGGTTAACCATTGACCAGCGGGAACAAAAAGCTTAGCACCGCCTTTATCAGAGAAAGAATTGAGGTAGAACAAAGCATTCTGAAAGGCTTTAGTATTAAGAGTCAGGCCATCTCCAACCGCTCCGAACTCAGTTATTGATACGCTGTGAGGTCGGTGAAGACTCGCTGAATTGGAATAGTCGCAATGCAGACTTCCTCCAACACTACACCAAGCATGTAGAAGGAGCACACACAAGCGCTGCCAAAAGCAAAAAAGATTAAAACAACAATTTCTCCAA
>OVAW01000594.1:0-13357 GCA_900406365.1 Heliophila coronopifolia | reverse complement strand
AATACTACCAGATAAATTAAAGGGCTCCCTCAACTATATCCCCTAGAACCGGTTTCATCCCAACTTTGGATGACCTTGTTATATTTTTTAAACTATTACTTGCATCACAAAACTACATCACAAAGCTTCATTGTAAATGAAGCCATTATTATTAATGATATTAGTGTATGTTAAAAGCGGCCCAAAAACCTGGTAGCCAAATGAAATAACCAACTCAAATCCTTCAATAATAATCCGTTCGTTTGTTAATCGGGTTTTCTGCTGCTTTTAACAGACGCTTAAATCACTGTTAAACTAAGCCCAAAACATGTGTAACACAACTTAAAACATTCAAGGCGGAGAAAAAGTAACTAGCTTCAGTGAAGAACATCATGTACAACGATAACGATTCACATTCTCCAAGCCAATACATTTCTAATGATTCATCGGAGCAATACATAGTTTTGACTTCTAACCTCAATATGAGAGTCCTTTGCATCAGTATGAGATGCCTCAGAAGTGCTCCAGCCAGACTGAGGAAGAGCAGTAGTGGCATAATAATCATCATCTTCATCCTCATCATCAATATCCGCCCAAGACTTAACTTTCAAAGGAGAAGGTGCCCAAAAAACTTGTGGCTCAGGCTCCTTTTGTGGCTCTTTTCTTGAAGATGACTTAGAGGATGATCCTTTGCTCTTATCAGAATTCTTCTTCTTCTTACGAGTATCCAAAGCTGCAAACAAATTAGTGCTCTGGATCTTCATTGATCCTTCATCTCTCTTGTTTCCACCCCCAAACATCCTTTAATTCAACTTTAGATTACGAAAATACTGATTTTGCCACGAAGTATCGACGGATTCACGAAGAAGATAGACCTAAAAAGATGAAACAGATCAAAATCAATACCGATTTTATAAGCAATAAAAACCAAAGATTCGTGACTAACCGAAATGCGAAAATTAGGGTTCAGCGGAGGACGAAGAAGCGTGAGAAGAAGAGAAACGGATAATTAGGGTTTTGATTGTTACCGATGAGGAAATCTGGGTGGAGCAGCCGTATAGGTTTGGGAAAAGATTGAGAGAAGGAGGTAACGCCAGAGAAACCATTAATTAGCTCGTGTTCCTATATTTATATTGATTTATGTTAATTTACCTTTTGATACCTGATAAATGTTTGTTTATTGTTTTTGGTCGATATGTTTTACATTATACAATTTACCCCCAAAGTTTTGGGATAACTTTATATTTCCCTGAACTATTGCATCTCAAACTCACAAGACCCAAAGTTTTTACCTCCTTATAAAACTACACGAATTTTTTTTTCTTTAGAATTAACCCTCAACTTTTTGAAATTTGATAATCAAACATATAAAATTAATTTTGCAAAATCGTTTTAAAATCACTAAAATCACGTTTTACATTGCGTTTTAAAGATCCATTAACAAAATCCGGGTCAATTAAATATCCAATCCATTTTCAAAACCTCTAAATGTTTTAGAGGTTTTACTTTATAAAATAAAAACCCTAAATTTCTCAAATTCAACTCTCTGTTTAGCGTCTTATGGTAAGACACCGTTCCTCTCCTTAGTTCGAAATCACAATAGCTTCGCCTCTCTATCTTCTCGGTCTCTTTTCCTCTCTCTCGTCGTCAACTCAATAAGCGAGTTTTAGACTAGTTCACGACGTAAATGGATTTTTTTAAAAAACTTGAACTAGAAACTTGTGAGATTGTTAAACAAAAAACTACAAAATGTTGTTTTTTTGTTAGCTTTTGGATGCTCATATGGATTATCATGATCTATGCTTTTGTTTGAAATAATATATGGAAAATGGTAATCCCAAGATGCTTAACAAACATGAAAATTGAGTCGGCCAAAAATAAAGAGAAGCTACAGAGAGTTGAATTTGCGAAATTTAGGGTTATTTTTATAAATTAAAACCTCTAAACATTTAGAAGTTTTGAAAAAGGATTGGATATTTAATTGACCCGGATTTTGTTAATGGATCTTTAAAACGAAATGTAAAACGCGATTTTAGTAATTTTTAAAACGATTATGCAAAATTAATTTTATATGTTTGATTATCAAATTTCAAAAAGTTGAGTGTTAATTCTAAAGAAAAAACAAAGTTCGTGTAGTTTTATAAAGACGTAAAAAAATTGGGTCTTGTGAGTTTGAGATGCAATAGTTCAGGGAAAATATAAAGTTATCCCAAAAGTTTTTGATAAAATGACTAATTCTTGCAAGCATAGAGGTAAAACTAATAGTCCACTTGTTTGTTTTTTTTATGCGTTCATTTTTGTTTAACTCTATATAAATGATTAATAATCATTTAGAAATAACACAAACCAAAATAGTAGTTGTGAGATACAACTTATAATCATTTTTTATTTTATTTAATTAAACGTTGACCGATTCAAATGGAGAGAAATAGGGAGATATCTATGAACATTGATAACAGCAACATCACTTTCATAGTATCCGACACATCGACCAGAAGGTGTTTTGAGAAGACTTTAGGACACGCTATGCACTTTTGATTATCAAAGCAACATATGATATGAAGTTGAATATTCTTCTTCATCTGCTTGTACATAGTACTGTTCCGATTCTATATAAGTTCTTGGAAGGTATTGACATGCTCCGATGTAGGTAGATACCTGGCGGCTACCATTATCTTGTGATAGTTCGAGCTTGAACAATGTTCTTTCCCAAATCTCTTTGTCTTTACCAGATAAGAATGAACCGAGTACTTTGAGAGCTAGAGGAAGTCGTCCAGCGAAGTGGACAGCACGAATGGAGAACACTTCAAAATCAGTAATCGGGTAAGTCTTTTTGAAAGCGAATTGCGAGAAAAGTTGAAGAGCTTCTTCATATCTCATACACTCCATCTCGTATTTTATGCTGCAGGGTTTGAGGGATTTGTCGTCTGTAGATGTCATGATAACTCTACTTCCGGGACCGAGACAACGGGTAACCTTCATGACATGTTCACAGTTAGTAGAAGTTAGACCATCAAGAACAAGCAGGACGCTTCGGTTTACAAGAAATGGT
Source organism: Heliophila coronopifolia (assembly GCA_900406365.1). Taxonomy (NCBI): domain Eukaryota; kingdom Viridiplantae; phylum Streptophyta; class Magnoliopsida; order Brassicales; family Brassicaceae; genus Heliophila; species Heliophila coronopifolia. The sequence continues at coordinate 10,326 of OVAW01000594.1, read as the reverse complement.
TTGATGGCATCAAAAATGTTATTTGAAGTCCTGGTTCTTGTTATATATCTTAGTAAACTTGGTGAGAAGCGATTTGATTCAATGTCATAGAGATCAGTAAGGAAACAGTGGTGTTGAAAGTGGCATGAGATGTCGTTGTATATATATTCCGCTAGTGTCGTTTTACCGACGCCTTGGATACCCCAAATTCCAACTGTACGGACACTGTTCTTAGATTCCAAATCCAGTAATCCATAGACTGCTTTCTTGTGACGATACATCCCAACAAGGCTGTTGGAGTCGTCAGATTCAGACGTGGGATAAGGTGATTCATTTGAGATGTCGTCTGTTAGAGACGTGTCTTGGTGTGCATATCTCTCAAGTTCTGATATGGTTTCGGGTAAGTTCTTCGTATAGGAATCGCTCTTCAATATCATCGTTTCATATCTCGAGGTGGAGCCTAACTTAGCTTTTACAACCCTTTTGAAGCGGCTGCTCAACTTCTCCTCAGAAGAAATGCTGGTGATTAGGTCATCGAGCATCTTGGAATCATCCTCCCTGTTATGAACAATATAGATAACAATGCGCGGTGAGATTACATAGTTTCTTTTTTTTTTTTTTTTAAGATAGTAGCTCCAAATTGTAGGGTCTGGCCTGATAAGATTACCAATTACGCGAACAAAATCTCAGGTGACGGCTCTCCAATAGCTCCAGAGCATTCTTCCAGCGATTCACGGTCTCCGGATCTTCTCTCTCTTCATGCCTTCTAAAGTCGTCTGCGAATTTTCCAGTTGGTCTTTTCAAATCCTCCGGATCAACTTCGTAGAAAACAGTTATGACGGTTATCCAATACCCACGGTCCATTATCATCGCAAGTACGTCCAAGCACGAGACGGAAGAGACGTAGTTCTCTGAAATCACAACGACAGCAATACTTGACTCTCTGATAGCCTTAGTGACTTCAAGAGAGATCCTTCCGTCTCTCGTCTGAAGGTTTTCATCTTTGTAAGTTTGAATTCGTTTTTGATCCAACGCACGGTAGAGATGGCTGACAAAAGTCCTACCGGTGTCTTCCCTTCTACAACTCAGGAACACATACTTTGATGAAGAGGAAGAAAAATCCATTCTTATTGAATTTTTGAACCAAAGAAATGAGATGAAATTAATCAAAATATCTATCTTACAAAAGTTAACTGAGATGGACAACGTGCATGGGTGTAATGAATTTAATATTATTTAGATTTTGACAACGTGCAAGGTGGTCTTAGTTTACCAAGAATTTGATATTATTTAGATTTTGCATATGTCTCTTCATTCTTCTTGGTTACATTGTTAGATCCATATTGACCGATGGCTTCATCCTCTAGGTCTTCTATATGGAAGTACGATGTGTTTCTGAGTTTCCGAGGTGAAGACACCCGCAAAAACATCGTCAGCCATTTACACAAAGAACTTATAAACAGGGGAATTGTTACCTTCAAAGATGATAAAATGCTTGAGATCGGCGACTCCATTTCCGAAGAAATCAGCAGAGCCATCCAACACTCTAGAATCTTTGTTGTGATTCTATCAAAGAACTACACTTCATCGAGGTGGTGTCTGGACGAGCTCTTAATGATAATGGATCTTCACTTGAAGAAGAAGATTACTGTCGTCCCTATTTTCTATGGAGTTGATCCTTCTGATGTGAGACATCAGACAGGGAGTTTTACATTCGACAAGTATCAAGGCTCAGAAATGGTTAATAAGGTCACGGATTGGAGAAAAGCTCTCACGGATATCGCCAGCATAACAGGCAAGGATTCTGCAACTTGGTAAGTTTTTCAATACCAGCAAATGGTTCTGATGTTTAACATATCTATGAAAATGTGGGAGAATCACTTACTCTTAGATGAACTATACCTCACGTGGTTATGATTATTACATGAAGTTAGTTGTTGTGCGAAACCATACATAAACTTCTTTGGTATCTAATACAAGATTTATCAATATTCGGCCTGAAAATACAACCGACTCGAACGGTATTAGTCAACCGTTACTAAACGCTAATGTGAATGACATGTTGACTGCCACATGATTCTTTTAGTCTAATCAGCTACCAAATAGACTATTATGGTAGCATTTAAAAAAAAAAAAAAAAAATCTAATTAATTTTTATTTTTAAATCTGATTGTCTTTTAAATATAATTTTATAAAGGTATGATAGTTTCTCATTTTTGAAACATATTTTTTTTAATCATATATAAATCTTATTATCAAAAAAATACATAATACATAATTTATTAATACATTTTTTTGTCATTGCATTTTCTTATTCACATGAAAAAAAATCTAAGGAAAATAATTTGATGATAGTTAATATTGTATGGGTTGATCTTTGTAATTCTTCATGAACTTTTTTAAAAAATATTTAATTTGTTACAACTTCATGTAATTTCTTCTAACTAATAAAATATATACATTAACATATTTTATTCATGGTTTATCTTTTATTTTAAGAGATGTAATTAATGTTTTATGTAAAGTTGCTTATTCATGACTTTTTTTTATTAATTTCATCTAGCTAAGCCCATAACGATGTAAAAAATATATTAAGTAAATAAATTTAAGAGTGCATCAAATTCTAGATTTTTGTGAATAAAAAGGCACGAAAAACTCTACATTTATTATTTTAGAAAGTTAGTTTTAAAATAATATATATTTATAAAATAAATTGATTTATAAAATAAAATTAGAACTTTTTGAAAAAAATGTTGATGTGGCTTGAGAGTTAAATAGACTAAAAGAATGATGTTGGAGTCCACATGCATAGGCATCAGTGTTGACTAACATTGTTTGACTGGTTTATATGTTTAGACCTAATTTAATATGACATTTAGATCATGTATGATTTAAACTTTAAAAAAATTATATATGGTGTTGCACAACACATAGGTTCACTTACTAATCGTAACCGTACGTTAATGTATGAATATGCCACTATCCTATGGAAATGTTCATAATTGTTCTGAGAAATTTTTTTCCATATTCTAGTGAGGACGAGGCCTTGATGATTGAAGACATTGTTCAAGGCATTTCAAACCAGTTGTTAATTATGCAGCCACTAGCTTTTACGGATTTTGTTGGAATGGACATTCACATGGAACGACTGAACCCTCTATTGAGTATGAAATCTAAGAATCAAGTTCGGATGATAGGAATCTGGGGAATGGGAGGCATTGGCAAAACCACCATTGCCAGGTTTATCTTTGATCGGTTATCAAGGTTATTTCCAGCTCGTTGTTTCCTTGAAAACGTTTCAAAGATTTATAGAAAGCATGGTGTCTCGGGTTTGCGGGAAAAATTTCTTTCAACCACACTATGTATCTCTGAGAAGAATATGAAATTCTCGGGCGTAGAACTTGGACCTCAAGAAATTAAGGCGAGGTTTGGACATCGTAAAGTCTTTGTTGTCCTTGATAATGTGGATGACATGAAACAAGTCCATGCCCTAGCTAAAGAGTCCAGCTGGTTTGGTCCAGGCAGCCGAATTATCATAACAACGCGGGACAAGGGCTTGCTTAATTCATGCAGAGTAAGGACTGTTTATGAAGTTAAGTGTCTGGATACTTTTTCTGCTCTCAAGTTATTTAACAACCTGGCTTTTGAAGGAGGGCTTCCTCCTTCTGAAATTTATGAAAAACTGTCAATCCGAGCGTCTTGGCTTGCTCAAGGTCTTCCAGCCGCTATTGAAGCTTACGGTTTATATTTCCGAAGAATGACATCTTTGAAGGAGTGGGACGATGCGTTATGTAGATTTATAAGCTTTCCTCATAAAAATGTAATGGAGATCTTGAAAATTAGCTATGATAGCTTAGAGGAAGCAGATAAGAATGTTTTTCTTCATGTAGCGTGCCTCTTTAATGGAGAACCTCTCTTGCGTGCCACTACTCTCCTTGATGATGGTGAATTACAGGGTTATCTAGGAGTAAAAATATTGGCTGATAAGTCTCTCATTGAAATAACAGCTGGCGGGTATATAAAGATGCATTATTTGGTAGACCAAACTGCAAGAGCAATTGTGGATCGAGAATCCATGCAGAGGCGCCAGGGACGAGGAGTTTTGTGGGATTCTAATGAAATTTATAAATTTCTGAAACATAAGGTAAGCCTCTAGAGTATATGTCATATATGTTGTTGTTCTTGGTAGTTTCTACGCTAAGCTTGTCTATATACCAACTGACTCCGCGGGCTAGGTCTGGCCTTAACATTTTGGTAGCTCAAGACCAAAATAAAAATTCTTTATACAAAATATTAATTTAAATTTCGGGGCAAAAATTAGTTACAGGATTTGGGACCTGTAAGAACTTATGTCAAAAAACTAAAATTTAAAAATAGGGGGCCGAGACCCATGTTTCTTTAGACGTTGTTCAAAGTCAATCATGACATGGGTGGAAGTAATGTTTTAAGAGAAATGCACCCAGTAAATTTTAAAATTTTGTGTTTTGTTTAATAAATTTAGAAGATGTTTTAATTAAAAAAATTATGTTGTACCCATTAAAATTTTGTATTAAAATAATTTACTTTTAAAATTTGCATATATAAAAGTTTTGTTCTATATCCGCCCCTAAAAATCTGACTTTGTCGTCTTTAATCCACAGGGAGACAATACAACAAAATGCTTGTCATTACACATGTGTGAGATGCCTGAAGAGGTGCATCTGGTTGGGTATAATGATAATGATTACTATGGCGATTCTCTCAAATTCCTCAAGGTCTACAAGCATTCAGACCATATAAAATCCAAACTGCATTGCAGTAGTAATGATACATTTATACTTTCATCGAGGCTTAGGTTACTACATTGGGAAACATTTCCATTGACAACTTTCCCTAACCGATTCCGTCCACGAGATCTTTTCGAAGTCATTCTACATCGGAGCAATCTCACTAGCTTCTGGAAGGGAACCAATGTAAAATCTCTTAACATATCAATGTTTACAATGTATCTTCTGGTTGATCCTCATTAAATCATTTTAGGGGTTGGGAATAAAAACTAAAAGTAGGTCCATAAAATCAAACAATTTTTTTCTTTACGTTATTTTTTTTTTAAATTATATATCTATATATACATATATATGTTAATTAAGAAATAATAATTTTATGGGCCCCACGTAGAAAAGACCCGACACAAAATAATAGTTTTATAATGTAATAGAATATATGGATTTTTTTTTTGGACCCTGGGTCATTGCACTTTATGAGAACCCATTAATTAGGAAGCACAGAAGTGCAACCACACGGACCCGGAGGCCATTGACAAAAAAAAATCTTACAAATATTGTTCATATTTAATAAAAAATTTTATGTAGTATTAGAGAGAGATGTTTTTTTTTTGGCCCAGGATCCTTAGTTTGGTTGAGAGGGACTTGCACTTTCCGCTCATATATAGGCGAGTTCTGCTTCTGGTACTTTATATTTTCACTATATCTTATTCTTTGTTGATTGATGCTCAGCGGATACCAAACTTGAGAAGATTGGACGTGTCAGGCTCTGAAAATCTAGAACAACTTCCAGATCTTTCAACGGCATTTAATTTGGAGGAACTGATAACTCAAGGCTGCAAGAAGCTGAAGAGAATTCCAGAGTCCATCAGTAACCTTGCTAAGCTGACAAAGCTTGATGTCTCATATTGTGATGAGCTTAATGTATACCACATCACTATAAGGGAATTGACTAGGGGGCGCCCTTGGTTTGCTTTATATTTCTCGGAAATAGAAGTGGAAACGGAGTACATTTCAAATCTATGCATTGGAGGAAACTTACATATTAATATGTTTTGGCTTGATGGTAATGCGGATCACCTATGTTTTAGTACTGAGCAACGAGCACCTGATGAATTGACTAAGTGGGATCAGCAACGAGTACGTGATGAATTGACAAAGAGGGATCAGCAACAAGCATCTCATAAAGAACTTTATTCCGTGGAATTTGATATACATCCGGGGACTGTATGGAATGATATGGTTATTGTAGATTTTGATGGTCATGAATGGATAATGCCTCCTCATAACCAGACAGGTCTTGAATCTTTTACGAGGGAACCACATGCAGTGCCAGAGTTGCATGATCATGAAATTACGATGAAAGCACGGGAGAAACCTCAAGCCACATCAGAGTTCCATGAATTTAATTTAATAGACATCATCAGGTTCAACTACAACAGTGATGGTGCAAGTTTCATCTGTAATAGTCTTTCCATCGTCCCCTGCTTAAAAGAGTTAAATCTAATCAACTTAAACATCAAGATGATCCCAGATGACATATGCAGCTTACAATTCCTAGAGAAATTGGATTGGAGCGGCAACGATTTTGAGACTTTACCAGAAACCATGAATCAACTTCATAGATTGAAATACGTCAGCCTTTGTAACTGTTGCAGCCTTAAATCATTGCCAAAGCTAGTTCAGTTGGAAACAGTAAAACTCTCTGGCTGTATGAATCTCCAATCATTGTTGGAATATTCTCATGCCGACCAAGATTGCGATAGATTCAAATGGCTTGAGCTTTGGGTTGAAAACTGCAAGAACATTCAATCAATTTCAGACCCGTTTGGATATTTTATCAAGCTGTCATATGTAGATCTTAGCAACAATGACTTTGAGACATTACCATCCAATATCGGAGACCTTTCCTCTTTGAAAACTCTCTGTCTCAATAACTGCAAGAAACTTAAGTCCATAAAAGGATTCTCATTGTGCCTCAAGTATCTCTATGCACATGGCTGTGAATCCCTGGAAACTATTTCTCTTCCTTTGAACCATTCTATAAAACACCTTGATCTTAGTCATTGCTTCTGTTTAAAACCTGATGAACATCTGATCACTCAGTTTCTTAAAGAGGGACTAAACGAGGAGGTATGTTTTCAGCTTTTGTCTCATTCCTTCATATGCATAACTCAGTGTTGGCTTATAGGCAAGGGCAAAGTGTGCAATCGCCCAAGACACACATAGAAATGGTTCACAATTTTTTTTCAATATAAAACGTAATAATTTATGAGTTGCTAAAAAGATGATAACAGTTCTCTGTTTTTTTATGTGAGCATATAAAATAATTATATATATATACATATGTGATTTTTAATAATATAAAAATAAAATGTTAAATAAAAACTATTTTATGCATTAAAAATGTTTTAGATAATATTTATTTTGAAATTGTTAATTCATGATTTTGCATTGGCTAAAGCTTGAAAATCGGTTTTTTATAATCGATTTTTTTTTTTTGAATACTGATTTGCTTTAATGTTTTTTTTTTCTTCCTACACAAAAAAATTTATAGTTAATCAAAAATTTGCAAAACATAATTAAAAAAATACACAAAAAGATATTATTAATTGATTTTAGGGACTCGTTTTTAGTTTTCGCCGACACCTAAAATGGTTTAGTCTTGTCTACCTAACTCCATGAACTTGATCATTCTCTGTTGATGATTTTCTGTCAAGTAGGACTCGCCGAGATTTGCTTGCTTTCCTGGAACCGAGGTACCCAATTACTTCAGTGATATAGAGACAAGAAAGTCCATAACAGCTGGCCTACCCTATATTAGACCTATTCCAAATATTATGGGTTTTGATGGATGTATCATGATTGCTTGCAAGAGCGATTATCATATACGATTTTCGCCATTTTCATATGAATGGGATTGGGGAAATGAAAGGTGTTTTAATTTGTACCTTCAACAAGATTTCTTTCATTGCCGGGATGATAGTTTTCGTAGTACTAAAGAAGTCAAGGAAGAAGAAGCGGCTATATCAAATCACTTGGTTATTTTCCGTGGGACAAAGATAGGCAAGTACTACAAGTTTGGTATCAAAGCAGATCTGCAATCCTCAGAGGAGTTGAAGTCTTCTCCTCCAGGGGAGATTAAATCGTGTGGAGTTCGTTTGATTTGGGAAGATGAGAAAACATGCAAGACTAAAACTAAGAAAAAACTGAAGCAATTTAGTCAACTTTTGAAGGGTTGTTTCTAACTGACACAGGATTAGATTTAGGAAGACTAACTTTTCTTGATTTTTCTTTTTTGTCCAAAATATTAGTGCACATTATTATCTTTGATCAATCACAACTGTGTGAGGCGGATTTCAAAAGAAACATACCATTCAAAATGTATTGATATTTTTTTAGAGGCATTAATATTTTTTATTGTAAGTTTAAGGAGATGCAAAATCAATTATAAGTAAAACACAAATAAAAAATGTGAAAATATTGGAAAATACCATTAGCTTGTCGTCTTCGATATTATCAGTCACGCCGCTTTAAACATACCAAAAAGATTGTAAGATCAACACTCGCTATAATGTTTTATAGTAATTCTAACAAGTACCAATGAGTTTTTGAAGATAAAAGCTTTAATTTAATATTTTCACTAAGTTATTATAAATAGTATTCTTTCTAGAAATAAAATAAACTTATTTATGCATGAACTATTGTGTTTTGATTAAAACATACATAAAGTTTTTCTATTGATTTATTCATACATGAACTTATAATTTTTGGCTTATTCGTACAGTCAACGTTTGACCGCTAGTCAACATTTTTTCGCAAATGCAACGTTGTTTTGTGTTCGATTTTTAATACCTAAAACGACATCGTTTACACCAAAAGCACACTAAAAATCCAAAATCCATAAAATAAACAATTTCTAAAATCAAAATCCCTAAAATTACAACTTTCGGACGAGTCGGGTAGAAAAGTCGTCTATTCAATCCGTAATCACTAGTATAATTTTTTGTAATTTTAGGGATTTTGATTTTAGAGGTTTTGATTTTAGAGATTTTTGATTTTAAGATGGTTTTCGCCGTAAACAACATCGTTTTATGTATTAAAAATCGAACACAAAACAACATCGCTTTAGAAGAATAAATGTTGAGTAACGGTCAAACGTTTATTGCATGAATAAATCAAAAATTACAAGTTCATGTATGAATAAATCGATAAAAAAACTCAATGTATGTTTAAACCAAAACACAATAGTTCATGTATGAATAATTTTATTTCTCGATTCTTTCCAATCTTTTTATTATATTATTTTCCTGTCTCAAATCTTTTATATATTTCCCTAAATTCATAAAATAAATTAAGCATCAGTTTAACATAGAATAATTAGTAAAAAAATTGAAGACATTTTTGACAAAAAAAAAAGGAAAAAACTTCGAACTCATCGTGATTTACGTCGACAAATACAAAAAGCCGACAAAGACTACACTATTAATTTCTTGGCGCACAAGTTCCTTTGACTTTTCGCATTTTCTTGTGCCCCAAACATATTTGGTATGTCCCTTTAAATATCCACATATTTGTCATTCCACAAATTCATCAAGTCTCAAATCAAATTAAGCAACAAAAAAAAAAATGAGAAGGGAAGGTCGTCAACACGGCATCGTTCCGACACGTATGATTCATCCGTCAGGCTTTAATCCACCACGAACCACAAACCAAATCATGAACAGTTTGGATGCACCACCAGCTTTTGGAGAATTTGCCAAAGTTTCATCAAAGCCTACTAACCATTCCAAATCCACTGGAAAATGTGGTCAGGCCAAGTACAGTAATTGCCACGTGTCACCGGCTATCAAGAATAAGAATCGTCGTAAGCTAAAAGCGTCGGGTTGGTCGGGTGAGGATAGGTTAGACCGGCTCATTGGGTCGGACTTGTCCTCTGTTGAATATATTTTGGATACATTATGTGGTGAAGATTATGATTATGATCACTAGCGCGCGGATCTATGACGAAATTTTAAGGAGGCAAAAAATATTTTGCATAAATGCAAAAAACCATTTCCGGATTTAGAGTTGTAGGTTCATCTTTGCCCCCAATATGTCCTAGGTGATTATGATTCTTAAATATCTTGTTGATATTTTTGGACTTTGTTGTCTTTTTTTTTTATTAATATTATGTTTGAACTTGATAACCAAATAATGTACTATTTATGGAGAGATAAAATGTAATGTTTTTGTTTAGTGAATGCAAATTTATTTGAATAATTAGGGATGTACACATTTTCCGAATTGAACGAGAAATTACCGACCGAGACTAAAATTACCTAACCGAATCGAGTTGTTTTTTTTTCAAAAAAAAATTCCGATCGGAAGATGTTTTAGCACAAATTGTATTCGGTAATTTCCTTAAATTATGGGGCTCAAATTTTCTTAACTAAACCGAAAAATCCAGCAAATTAAAAAAATACGCTAAATATCTTAAATTAATATCAAAAATAACAATAAATTTTTTTTAATAACTGACAAATTTATGTTGTATGACATTCTCTTAGGGTCCAAATGGATGGTAGTTTAGAGGAACAAAATC
>OVAW01000593.1:0-12078 GCA_900406365.1 Heliophila coronopifolia | reverse complement strand
AAAAAAAGGCGAAAAAAAAAAAAAAAAAAAAAATCAACTAATGCATAATAGTAACATGACAAATTAAAAAGACGGATGGAAAATAAATTGAAACAATTAATATTAACTTCAAATTCGTATACATAAATTTTTTTTTTCATAAAAAAAAAGTAAGATTAATGTATTTTCAAATAACACATATTAGTAAGATATATTCTATAAAAACTCATAAATACTCTACAACTTCAATTTTTCTAAATATATTTATTAGATTTTGTATTTGGGATTTCGGTGAATTTTCTAAAACTTTTAATTATAATATAAACAATTATAATAATGTTTAATATAAATAAATTAAACCGACGCACAATGCAGATATTGAATATTTATAGATAATTACAAGAAAGGAGACCTAAACCTATACGATGTTTTGCAAGCGATGACAATTCCTTCAATTTATTTTCGGAACTACCTAAACTTTCATTCATTGTCAATTTGTTCGAATTGGAAGCACATGAAACTTGAGAGAGTGTCTAGAGAGACGGCTACAAAAAGCTCAGAAAATTCCGTGTCCAAGCCAAGTGGCATGGAATGAAGACTGCCTACTGAAAGGACCGGGCTCGAGGAATCAAAACTCTCTTGGGTGGAGTCCCTGGTGAAAGAGACACAGAAGACAAGACTAGTTCCAGCTTCGATGGAGCAATCATACATTATAATGGAGACAGAACAGACCGTGGCTCGAATGAAATGTTTTGAACTTTATTAACCGTTCCACAAGAAACCGAGCAGGAGTCGAAAGATTGCGAGGTTGTTGCTAATTTATTACATTATTTTATTAATATGTTTTTTAATTTTTCCTTAAAATAAAAAGAAATCTTGTGGGCAAAATCAAAAAGAAACCTTAAATTCACTTCACTTCGTTGATTCTTTACTACTGAAAATAATTATTGAGAATTGAATCGTAAGTTATAAAATATTTGGATCTAATTTCATAAAAGCAACAATGTATGGAGATTTTTTTTACTTGTTTGTCAATTGATTTAAAGTTAGATATATATGATTTCTAATTTAAACTATCAAATAGACATGTTAGATTACATTTGTAAACCATATCTGCACTAATTGAGCGGATAATTTGAAATCCATGCAGATTTATTGTAAAAAATATGTGAACCATATCTACCGTGGGCTGATCTGAAATTTCGTCCAATTTTTTTTTCTTAAATACACATAATTTGTTGTTCTTAAAATTTTTAAAATATCCAAAATATATATTATTTGGATGGATATTATGGTTCGGATGAATCTTGTGATTTAGACGGATGTAGCTTATGGACGGATGTAGTTTTAGACTTTTAGAAATTAGTGGCAGATTTGGTCGCGGTATAGACTGAGCGTATTCTGCAAACAGCCCAACCATGTGAGAGTGAGACCTATATTCCAAGCGGAGCTGGAGCCGGGGCGGACGTACGTTGTAACTAGGTGGTGTCTGGGCCCACCAATTTTTATATTCTATTTTTTAAAGTTTAAAATTTAATTTAATATTTAATTGTAGTAAATTTACAAATAAGTGCCTCATATTTAAAAAAAAATTGTGCTTCATAAAAAAAATTCTGGATTTATGTTATTTCTACTGATTCAAGTGGGGTGTTACTGATCAGAAATACAAATATAAGGTAGTTCCGCGAAAGTTTGACAAAAAAAAAATAGTTCCGCGAATTTGTTAACTTTTACGAGGTCAACGATGAATAGGATAGAGATATCCCAGCAACCAAACATAGGCTTTAAATATATTCTCTCCTCCTTCGATCGGGTTTTATACTTCTTCCTTCGTCTCTCTCTGACTCTCAATTCATCAGAGATTTTAAATTCGCCATGGACAGAGCACAATTGATCTTGTTAGGTTTACCGTTATTCTTATTTTGTTCCGATCTCTTCAACCTTTTCACTCCTCCGCCTCCGAAACCTCAGAATCACCGTTCACATCAGCCATCGCATATCCCTCACCAGCAGCGTCCTTCTGCTGTCATCCCCGAAACTCTTGATTTTCCTTTGCAGGTAAAAATTGAATCTATATTTTCGTGTATTTATCAGTTATCGGCCTCTGTAACTTCCTCTTTTGCAGAAACCAAGTAGCATAGGAGTAAATGGATATGGAAGTACCGTGGAGATCAATTTCTGCGTCTCCTGTTCTTTCAAGTAATTTGGATTTATTAATTTGAAGTTTCTGGATTGACTTTTGCGTTAGAATTGAGTTTAGTTGTTAGAATCTTATCGACTTATTGTTACTTTCAAGACTTATTCCAGCTGATTCGTGTCTCATGGTTATATGTAAAAGTTTCATCATTTGTAGTTTCTTTTCGGATTCATTACTTTTTTAGATAGGAAATGTGTGAGTGACAAACTCGGATATCTGTAAATTTTAGTTGGAAGAGTTTCTTGGCATTTATATAACCTGAAAACCCCTGATTTTGTTTCAAAAGAATCAACACTCTTTGGGATTGTTTTTATCTATAATATATTTCTTGTTTTGTATGTTAAAATCTGTTACTTTTAGGATTCTGTAAATTTTATATTTTGTTTTCTCTCTAATTTGTAATTGCAGGGGAACAGCAGTTACAATGAAGAAGATGTTAGAGACAGCTTTCCCCGGTTTAGATGTGATTCTCGCAAACTACCCACCACCAGCACCAAAGCGTCTTCTAGCTAAAGTCGTGCCAGTAGCTCAGATGGGAGTCATCGGTATGATCGTTGCAGGAGATCGTGTCTTTCCCATGATAGGAATTGCACAGCCACCTGCTTGGTTCAACTCATTGAGAGCCAATAGATTTGGATCCATGGCTTCCACTTGGCTTATAGGAAACTTTTTGCAATCTTACCTTCAAAGCTCAGGCGCCTTCGAAGTCTACTGCAACGGGGAACTGGTTAGTCTTAACTCACTAAATCAATGGTTATAGATGATTTCCAGATTTGTTAAGATTCTGTTGCTTTCTGTTACAGGTGTTCTCTAAGTTGAAAGAAGGAAGATTCCCCGGAGAGATCGAGCTGAGAGATCTTATCAGTAAGACTTTAACAAGACCGAGCAGCGTCGCAGGTAGCTACTGAAGTAGTTTCATCAGAACAAAGAACATGATGGTGTTTCAGTCTCATGTTCCATAAGTATATCTATGTTTTAAATTAACTTCATGTTTGAACATTACCGATTTTGTCTGGTGATGTAGCATTCCTTGTTCTCTTGCTTTAATTAGATTTTACTTTTTGATTTTTTTTCTTTTATCACTAGTAGCTAATTTATTTCACAACCGGATTTGAACTTTTGCCATTATGTAGAAGCACAGAAGTGCCGATACATGAAAGTTATAGCCTTAAATTTAAAAATTGAGAAATAGTATGCAATTGATGAGATTTATACAGATTTATAGAAACTGGGAATTTAGACTCAGATACAGTAAAACTGGAAAATTTCAGCCTTTGCCGGCTATACGTTCAGTGGTGGTTGCTGGAGGAGCGCCGGGGTTGTGTTTTGGATTTGCAGAAGGGTCACCATAATCAGCTACGTTCACCACCAATAACCTCCTTTCGGATCCAATCTTTCCAAACCCTAAAACCAAAAGAAACCAATCAGAAATCCAAAATCAGATTGAAACAAAAACAAACAGAAGAAGAGATTTTTCGAACCTGAAATTGAGACAGAGTTACGAGCTGAAGATGTAATAGTAAGTGTTAATAAGAGAAATACAACAAAACGAACTACAGAACTCATATCTTTGTCTGATAAAACTAGAGGAAGCTTATGTTTTCTGAGTGGATGTAATCTTAAAAACTGTATGTTACAGATTCGTGTATTTATTACGAAAGGAAAACTGAGTGTTACGTTGTATTTATCCAAACCGAATCTCGAATATATACAGAGGAAAAAAAGTAAGCGGAGATGAAAAAACGGTGAGCGGAAGACCATTGGAAAGATGACACGTGTTGAAGATGAAGTTTGGAGTGGGAGATGACATGAGCAAAGCGTGGTGACACGTATGTCACATGAGCTCCAATCAAGTGGATGTGTGGAGTATTAGGATAGGGACTGTCACTTAATTATGTCTGTCTACTTTGTCAACGCTTTAGATCATACCTCTCTCTCTCTCACCCCAACTAGGCGCGTCAAAGCTTGTTTGTTAGTCTAAACAGGTTTGTGGACTAAAATTTATGTGTCTAGTGAGTGGACAAACAACGATATGTTTTTTAAAACTCAATTTTTAAAAAACAATTTTCATAACTCATTCTAATATTATTTTTTGCAGAAATACATTTTTAAAAACCAACATATATATATATATATATATAATATAATAATTGTTAAATACATAAACATAGAATAAACAAATTATGGCTATGATAAAATTGGGTTTGGGAAGGAAAAAAAATTGAGTAAACCTAAATTTGTCATGGCTAATCTGCATACTCCGTCCGCAAAATCCCGCAAACATTTCTAAGTTAAATTATAAAACCCACATATAATTTAGTCTAAAAACGATATGTCATAACTGTTTCGTTACGATGCGGACTGGATTAAATCCGTGTGCGACCCGTCCGAATTGACATCACTAACCCAACCTTCTTTGTTACTTTTTTTTTTTTTGCCTAACTATTCCTTGTGGGTCAAACCCATTCCGGCTGACCCGTTTCACAGTGGATTCAACGATTGGGTTTCTCACACTTTTCATTTTCTTTGTTCCTTTACACAAACTCTTTAAAGTCATCATTAAAATGCTCATTCAAGTCCTTGAAGAATCTCAAACCATCGGCAAGTTACTTAACGTTCCAAAGATAAGATAGAATCAAGAATCTGTCTTCCTTTACCTAATAAGCATATGAGTGGTATGGTCTATTGATAATTTTACCATTTTCAAATTATTTCTTTTTTTTTTTATAATAAGGTCATTTCTGAAATTTCTTTGATGGGTTAGGTCATTTAAATATTTGATCCATCTAGAACGCCTTACTCTCTAATTCCAAATGATCCAGAAACATAATAAAAGAGAATATAATTTTATGCTAAAGTAAGAGATAATGTTACATTACAAATAAATTATTAGTTTGGGGTTCTTATTCATCAAAAACTTCATCCCAATCTAAAATAAAAGAAATAAGAAACCAAAAATGGCTTATCAGACAAACTCAAACCGCATAAGAAGCTTAGTAAATGGGTATTTCACTCCCTTCCGATTGAAAAGCGGAACAGCACGTATACCTTGTCTTAATTCCGACACAGGTAAACATGTTTGACCAGCAAAATCATCTTTTTCATTTTTATCGAACTCATGAACTTCAACACGGAGCAAAGCAAGTTCAGGAACTGTTAACTCAAATGTAAACTCCTTGTTCCAAATAGGTGTCCAAGTATCATACTCTACTTCTGTTTCCTTCACAAAATTTTCATCAGCAGGTGCTCCTGCTATACCCACCTGTTTTTGACCCAAAAGTCAACGTTCCGTTGAAGGGACAAAACGGAAAAAAATATTCAAGATTGTAGAGTTGGAGTAGACGTACTTTAACGAAGAAGTCCGGTGGAGAATATCGATCAAAATACGTTTTTTTGAAGTCTAGGTGCCATCCATCTCCCGTATAAACTTTCACCTGCCATTGTTATATGTTAAGGAAAGGAGAGTCTAGAAGGCATATATAGTGCTAGCCTTGCAATTAGGGGCGAAGCAAAAAAAAAAAAAAAAAAAAAAAAAAANAAAAAAAAAAAAAAAAAAAAAAAAAAAAAAAAAATTAGTTGTACGAAAATGACTTAAATTTAGGGACAAAAAGTAGAATATAAAAAAATATAGTAGGCAAATTAACCCCCTAAATTGGGGCTAGGACCGGCCATGAATATATGGGGTCTAAAGCGATATAAAAATGTATAATCTTAATTTTAGGAGCCAAAAACGAAATGCTAGGGACTTAAAAAAAAGTTAGCCTAAAATTGATAGTAAAACTTTTTAGGCAAAGGAAATGTCTCATCTTGATTTATTAAGGGTCGGCCCTATTTGGGGCCAAACCACCCCAAACTCAAGTTTCACTGGTTTAGGCCCATAGACGACCTTATACATGAACCGACAAATGTTCAACTCGATAGCTTAACTAACCTTTAAAGTTTTCTTCCGAGACGAATTCTCTTTGGGATTTAAAACTTGTCCATTAGGACCTACATTCATAAGAAAATCTGGTTTTTTGACATAACCGCAACCGCCATTTGCTCGAAACATTCCTTGCATCAGCCACAATGCTCTACCATACCCCTATGTTTTCAAGAGTATTACTTAGCTTCAGAACAGTAAAACTCGGATGACGACACAAGATAAGAAAGATTTGAGACAAACCTGCATATTGAATGCAATCATTTGAGCTCCATTCATCCAACCGATCTGTGGTTTATAGTTTGAAGAGGTAAATCTTGTGCCTCTTGGATATATCCTGAGAAAGTTCCTCTGTGTGAATCTGTTCAAATGCGAGGTTTCAAATTAACTTGAAGTACTAAAAGCAAACTCTAGCCATATATATGGCTGTCAAAATAAGTGGACCATATGTATGCTAATCCCAACCCGCTGCGCGAAAAACCAATCATAGGCATAAACTTTTAAGCCCAAAAGCGGTTAATCTGATCTTGCTCATATATGTCAGCGGATCAAAATTTAAAATACCCTACCCAAGTACCAAAATCTAAACCCAACAAAACTCTCATTCCAACCCGTTTGCACCGTGCGAACAAGCTCAGCTCGGCTAAAATACAAGTCATCCTTTTTTTCAATTGCCGTCTAAGTGCATATTTAAAAAAAACAAATTGAAAAAAATGGTCTGCCCCGCGTTCCTGCCTGTCCACGCAGCGCCATCATGATCATAAGGTTTTTAGCTCGGTTTGCTTCATATTATCAATGGTGACCCTTAGTAGAGGGATAAGAAACATATTTGCTCTAGCCCTCAATAATTGTAAAACACATTTCTATTAGATTTATGCCCCGTTTTTTTTAAATCTTCCTCCAAATTTTAGTTTTATTTAAAGCCCTCAAAATATTAGGGAATTTTAGGGTCTGACCTGCATATTATCCATCCATTTGCCCACAAGTTTTTTTGGAAAACCCCTAGCTACATTATATAGTACTTGGTAAACTATATTTATTAATATACCTTATAACATCTGTCCGATATGATGTTACAGCTTTCTCAAGTAATTGCTCGCTCAAGCTAAGTCGTCTGATTTTATTCGGATCAGCCTTTAAAGCCATTCGTAAGCCGCCCTTTGGCTTCCCAGCATGGATGGCGATAAGTTGTTTGTATCCCGGTTCTTGTAATTGACACGAAGTATCAAAATCACAAGATCCCTTCTCTTCATCATCATGAAGTAGATGATTCATATTACTTGACACCTGAAATTCATCACAAAATGTAAACATTCGCAATCAAAGCAAAACACTTTATAGTAATATTTTAAGAGTAGATGAACAAACTTTTTCGAGATCAGATCGCGTAGAAACAAGATCTTCGGGCTCCTTGCCCCATGGATCTTCATCTGAATCTTTCCCTTTCGCACCATTATCTTTCTCTTTTGAATCATTAGCTTCTAAGTACTCCTTTGGAGGTTTTGTGGAAATCAAAATCTTTCCTTTCAATTTTTCAGGAGAAGGATATGCTTTGGTGCTTTCGGAATCATGATAATACAACATATCTCCAAATGTCTCAGTTATCATCTGTAGAGAATCAAACAAAGGCATGAGCTTGAAATTATAAGAAGGGATTAATGCAAAAAAAACTTCGAACTATCCAAACATGTAAAATAAACCCGAGTTAAGGAAACTGCAAAGTAAACCTCAATTTTTTAAAAAGTAAGCACATGAATCCACAGACAAAACGCTCCGCCAACTAAGAACAGCCCTGAATTGATGCTAATTTTTTTCACCATTATAAATATAATTTTAACTATGTTTTTTTTTGTCAAAAAAAAAGCATCAAGGTTCATGTTGCTTTTTTTAAAAAAGTTAGAGGATTATCTAACATTTAGTTCGAAGTTTATTTTGCATTTTGTAATAGTTCAAGGTCTTTTTGCATTAATTTGTTATAAGAACTAAGACTAAATTTGTTGAGAAGAAGAACCTTGGCGACTTTCGATTGAAGTTCCGGTGTAAGATGATCTTCGAGAGTAATAATAACAGGATACTTTGAATTAATAAAGGCATTAGCTTTAATGGATTCCAAACATTTCCCTAATTTCACCGCCTTCGTCAAGGTCCTGAAAGTTTGAGTTACATGAGCATGAAGGTCCAAGAAATCTATCTATATTGACTAAGTTAGATCCAAAATGAATGTACCCTCCATGTTTAACGCAAACATCGTGTTTACCACGAGGCCATAGATCTAATTCAACGACCCTCACTCCTCGTAGCAATGCATCTTCTATTGGACGGTCACTACACTTGCTACTGAGCTGATTTCCGGTTAAGTAGGAGTTGTGGCCTGTGAATATATAGTAGTGTGATAGAGGAGCATCCATGTTTTGATGGACCTGGCAAAAATGGTTATAATTTAAGTATCGAATAATCATTGAAGGATTTAGAATCTATTCAGATCTCCAGAAATAATCAATTCCTAGAATAGAAAGTATCAAAAATGTTAATTTCTAAATTTAAAGTGGTGAAGTTTAGAGTAAACCAAGAACATATAATTGGGAATTTTTTTGTTTGTCAACGTGGCCAGAACAAGCCGGCCATTAACCTAAATTTGATTAGAGGAAAACTTCATCGTCGAGGCGGATAATCAAACTTTCGATGTCATGGTCACTCCTAGTGCACTCTAACGACTAGACTAAAAGACACTCGATACCTAATTTTTTTTTTCCAGTTTGACTAATTTTATTTAGTCTTCCGAGATCCGAGATTCGAACTCCGGTCACAATTTCCAAACACAAAGGTAGCAATCACTAGACCACTTTTATTCCGAATTCTAACCCATTCAAAGAGACAAATCTAAGTTCATGTGAAAAATGTTGGTTTGATTAGTCATAAGAATTAAGAAGCGACCAAAAGTAAAGTTTGCTATAAATGTTGATCTAACTAATTTTTGTCGGAAAATCAACAAAAAAAAATCAGACCTTTTTCCGGTAAAATCAACAAAGAATCTTAAAAGTCGTAAGCTTTACACCCAGATTTTCAAAAAATCCAAGAACTTTCCCATTTTCTCGCATTTTCCCGAGAAAAAAAAGAGTTGACCAGAAAAAAAAAATCTAACCTGGTCGCCGATTGGAGGATTGAGATCAGTAGAAAACAGAAAATAATTGAAATCCTCAACAGTAAGGCTCCGTCTCGTGAATTGTGCAATGTGATGTTTCCGACGAAGCACTTCGTCAACGATCTTCTCAGCTTCTTCAAGACTCAACTCTTCTTCTCCTCCTTCCTCCGACATAAATCTCTTCAGCTGCTCCGCCAACATGTACATCTCACCGTCAGCGTATTTCTCAAAAACATGTCTGACGTCATCTACCGGACCAGGCTCCGTTACCCTGAACTTCCTGGTGAAGATCAGACACATTTTGTAGCTACCCATCTCGTATATGGGTATTATTGTCTAGTTTAGATCCAAGGAGATACGATCTAGTTTATATACTCAGATCATTCTTTGATTTTTATTTTATTTTATTTTGGAGAGTGTTTCCTCGTCAAAGCTCGACACGGTCTCAAAAAAAAAAAAATGAAAACTAATTTAATCATCTTCGTTAATTATAAACTCAGAAAATGATTATTTTAAAGGACTAGTAACTTCGCCGACCAAAATAATAAAATAATAAAGGACTAAGTAGTTTTCCACTCTCAATGTGAAAAAAAAGTAATACTGAGGTTTGTTGCCGCTTGCCAGGTGTTGAATGTTTTTAGGTTTTTCTTTTCAAATGTTAAACTTTTTAGCTATTTGGACGATTTAAAAAAATACTTACCACATAAAAAAATATTTGTTTTTTACTATATTTATGTGAAGTGTGAACGTGGAATATAATATATTTTGATTTATGAAAATAGATTTCAGAATCTTAGATATTTTGAAATAACAATACAGTACGAAAATGTTACCTACCACCTCTCGTTGTTTTACAATATTTCCGGATTTGATCTTCGGTTTATTTATAGGAAACAAATTAAAGTGTCCATTGTGCTGATTTAAAATTAATACAGCACAATAAGAAAATTTAATGGCTCTAAATTCTAATGGTGGGGCATATACATTAAAACATATCTGAAGTGTTTGTTGTGTTTTGTCTTTCTGCATTTAGTTTTAGATAACCGGTCTTAAATTTGAAAGCCTATTTATTCTACACGTGAAATGAATGCGTTTTTGTAAACAGTTACTAGGAGTATGTTTTATTGTTAACCAAATTACAATGATGACTTTTAAGATCGACTCTTCTGTAACAGAAAATCATTATTAAACATTAATTTAGTAATAATATTTATTGTGAAAAATTATATTGCTTTGTTAATAATAGTAGAGGACAAAACATATCACCTGAAAAAGAAGTCTTGAATTTAAGATAAATCAACAGAAAATAGACTCCAATATTGGACCACGAAAGTTAACAATATTTAAACAGAAATCAAAATACATAATGTGAAAGGAAAGGAGTGTTTGTAAAATGATACCGACATTACATTAAAACCACAATTAAACTTAGCTGGACATGACTAATGTGAGATGCTTTTGCTTTTGTTTTGAGTTTTGACTAATATTATAAAAACATTATTATATTGACCCATCCATCTCTTCCATCAGCATTGTCAATTCATAGTTTTATTCAATTCTTTCTTTAATGTTATCTTATTTATTCATAAACAAATATTAGATTGAAGTTTACATACAATGAATCATAGAATTATTAAAAAAAAATCTGAACTATAAAATACAAAATCAATTTAGATATAATATTCGTAAAATAAATATCCAGTCATCAATTAATTATCTATTTGAAATTTTTTGTTAAAATTATAAAAATTAATTTTGTTTTGTATTTTAATTATTTAATTAAAACAATGAAATTTGTACTTATGTTAATATCAATAAAATGTTGGTAGTTTCTTAGTTGTTAAATTTTTTATTATACGGTTTCTAGATTTGATTTGTATTTTTTATATATAATTGAAAGTTTAATCACATTTTTTCCAAATATATATATGTTGGAACTTTATTATTATTTATTAATAAAGATTTTTTGTTGAATGAGAAATTAATGTGGAGATATTCATATTAAAGAGTATTTGACTAAGGTTTAAATCTCTACCCTCATCACCCTATAAAAAGGGTATTGGACTCTCATTCTCAAGACACACCATCCAACACTTCTCCTATATTCTCCTAGTTTCTAAGTTGAGTCTGAGGGTGCAACACATTAGTCTTAGTTCGATAGCCACAGTTCGAGTGGTGCGAACTATGGAATATTGCGGTTGTATCTTGGGAGTCTGATTGCGCTAANAAACCTCCGCCTTCTTCTACTCATTCTGGTTATTTTCCTGTCTTTTATTTCATTGTAATCAATTTATTTATCAGTTTGTTCTATTGTAGATATATTATCCCTACAGTTACTTCCAATCAAAAAATTGATTAGAATCGATTCATTCGGAAATTCTTCTATTTTGGGTCGTTCGAAAAATATAGCTGCGGATTAAATTGTAATTGTTACAGTTTCGACTTGAACCGCCGATTTGGAACCGGTTAAACAAAATTGGACTTTGTAGGCTCGTAGCCAATCTAGTTTTATCCGAAAAGTCGCTTGTCTCCAAAGTCCAAAGTTTCACGCTAAGGTATCAACCTCATCCACGACCACGACCACGTCACATAATGACTAGAATGACTTAGAATCACAACAGGTGGAGATACAAGACCCGACAAAAACCCAATCTCAACTATTTTCAAAATCTCTACCGTCACGATTTTAACATACAAACAAAAAAAAAACGAAGACTTGTCAAAAAAAAAAAAAAGTAATAAACCAAGACGCAATCTTTCCTATTCAATTATAGATTTGGGAAATATTCAAAGATCTTAAATCTTTGTGAAAAAATGGCGGTAAACTCTATGGTTTTA
>OVAW01000592.1:0-13361 GCA_900406365.1 Heliophila coronopifolia | reverse complement strand
AGTCCAGCAGCAGCTTCACAAGTGGAGCTGGAATCTGACTTGAGAAGATTGATGATGAGATTTAAACAACCAGGAAACTGCATTATTGCATCAATACATTTCTTTCCACCTAAAGAGTATTGCCATAAAGCTTGTATGGCTTGTTCTCTGTCTAGAGGGTCGTTGTCTAAACCCAGCATTCGTACAAACAAAGCTACGTAGCTATCACCATGGCCTGAAGAACTTTCGCTTCTTACTTCTTCACCATCTTCAATCTAAGCTNTTCGCTTCTTACTTCTTCACCATCTTCAATCTAAGCTTATAAACAAATATCATCATCGCTCAAAATTAAGCTATAATCTATGTAAAATTGGAATAGAGAGACTTACAGAAGTGATGGAAGTTTGTTCCGGTTCTTTACAGTTGGTACGATAAAGATTTGAATTGGGGTTTGAGAAACCATGACGGAGACGATGATTTGAGTGGATAAGTACCGGAAAGGGGCTAAAGGAGAGCTCGCGTCTTCTTCTAGATTTGACAGAGAGAAATTGGATTTGGGTTTTTGAGATTGGGGAGAGACGTAAAGAAGGGAGTTCGAGAACGCCGATACCGGAAGCTGTTGTAGAGAGTGACATCAAGAACCGAACCAAACTCAAACGTTGCAGTGTTGGCTGATATTCGAACCTACTCGATGTTTCGGGTAACGAAATTGTTTGTTTTATATTCTGGTTAGAAAAAAAGAAAATCTTATCTTTCACCCAAAAAAGTTGGTTTAGATGAGAATTGAACTCGCAACCTCACTGATTTCAAGGGTTGCAGAACAACACGAGGAACATAAAATGGTGGTCTGAACTCTGAACTGAGACAAGAGTACAGCTTGACACTTTATAAATGTCTTTGTAAAGGTTTTACATTTTCGGAGACATCTTTTCAAATTCAGAAGACACATCTCGGAAGAGTTTTGACATGTAGAGTACAAAGAGTTAAATCGAAAATATAACTTTTATTTATTCTCGAAAAAAAATAAACAAAACCCGCCATTGTCTCAAATTAGAACCTGTCTTTAAACCCTAAACCTCTCCTAGTTCTGGTAAGGTTTCAATAAACAAGCTGACTTTTTTTCTCTGCAACTGACAATAAGGAGACTTACTTTCTCATGCTTATCATCCCTCACTTTAGTTCTTTAAAGCTGCCATTACTGACTCAATGAATTTATCGACATCCCATAACTCAATCAGCTTCTTCAGCTCAGCTATAGCCTCAGGGTTTGCATAGAGAGCAGCAACACCAGCAGCTAGAATTGCAGTAATGATAATTATAACTTTGATGCAGCCACTACCGCTTGAGAGTTTCGCGGATATCATATTGCAGCATTTGTCTGCATCTTTGTAAAGAGACTGGCTTGTACCGTTAGCAAGAGCTTCTGCGTTCTGTTAGTTTTTAGTGAAACATCATTGGATCAGAATTTGTATTTAACAGTAAATCATTAGCTATAATATGGAACCTTTTGCTTGAAGCTCTTCATTGTTCGGTTAAGAGTGAGAGTATCGCCAGGAGTCAGCTTGATAGAATGCTTGTTCCACTCGTCTATGAGCTTTTTAAGAATAGTAACACTAGCTTCCAAGTTTTCGATATAGAGATTCTCCTATCGATCAAAACACCAATAAGTATAGAATCTAGTCATGGTTAACCCAAGTTGGAAAAAGGGAAGAGTAAATCTTACCCAGTGCTTGAAGCAATCTACGTTTTGTGCGAGAGCCCATATTGTGATCGAAGTTGCTTCCTCGGCTAATACAGGATTTCCTGTACCGAGACATATTACAAATTTTAATTGCACTACTTCTAGAGGACATGTGTAGGTATTTAAAGATGTAATATGTCGGACCTTCCCCGGATGCTTTCAGCGCAAAAGTGAATATTTGCTGTGTGACAATCTTCATTGATTTGCTCCCAGGTGCTCCTGCAAGAGACACCTCCTTCAACATGGGATATATAGCTTCAAATCTCTCTGTAGCCTGCACATTAAATCATACCGGAGATCAAAATCAATCCTCATTCGTCAAAATATTGTTTCAAAATCCCATTTTACTTTACCTTCACTCTTGTGGATGATGCAGGGAATGTAAGTCGAACCAAGATATCGAATGAAGCTGGCGGAATCAATCTTTCTCCCTTCCTAACAGCTCCACTTTTAAGTATGGTTCGGGCTTTCGGGTTGGACAAGATCCTGAAGAACAACAAAAAAACCAAAGATTAGATAACCCTCTCATTTATACAGGACATTACACGGGAAACTTAACTCACCTCTCAACCAACTGAAGGATGAGATCCCTTGACTGCGGATTGCAATTCTTGCTACCGACTACTGGTAACAAGTTGTGCGCCCACGAGTATAGTCCTACAGATAAATCACCTTGGGAGGCCTGTGCATATCTTCCAGTTAGAAGATCGCAAATTTCATAATCTCTATCATATATCATTCTAATTCTTATAAAATAGAAATTTACACACCTGAGCCATCATCCACACTATAACCGGAAGCTTATCTTGTCCCTGATAGTTGGGTTTATCCCTCAAAGTTGGCAATATATTAGTTAGGGAATCAGGTTTCTTGCGTAATACCATTGCTAACGTCACAAATATCGCAACCTAGTTATCAAAAGAATCACAAAATGATGAATTTAGTAATACAATGGTAACTGATCTAACAAGTCCAACAACAGTGATATAATAAATCTATGAAACAAGCGAATCATATGACTAAAGTTGATATATACATCCACTAAACCTATGCAAGTTAAGTTTAGACCAGCGAGACGACAAAGTTCAGCTACCATAATACCTGACATTTTGAAGAAGCAATTTGTGCGACGCCCTTCTTACCGCCCTTGCCACCTCCTTGTTGAACAGCCAAGTCTGCAAGAATGCAATCTAAAGCCCACAATACAAAGCCGCTAAGTTCCTTAATCGAATGTTGATTGATCCAATCGGTTGATGTTTTGTAGACATCTTCAGGAATATGATAGAGAGGAATCTGTTGAACAAGAAGATATCAGCAGCTGATAATCATCTCTATGAAATGAGGAACACAATAAGAAGATATCAGCAGAGCTCACATCAATCAGCTTGGATAAAGGAGATTCCTTGAAAATTTTGATCCACGGAAAATTCGCTGATGATACTCCAGAGAATGCTCTCCCAAAGTAATCTGCATATCTCTTTAGCTGAATCTCCGGCTGGCTCTCGTATGAATCCTATTATCAATCATGGAAGCTAATTAGATCAGAATTTCGACGGATCAAAGTGAAATTTACATACCGAAGCTTCAACGAGGTAAGATTCGAGATATGACGCATCAATTTTGGAAGCAGCTTCTGCTAAACTCATCTTAGGCTTCTTCTCCTTCTTAGCCTTCGACTTTTTAGTTTTCTCCGCCTTCAAATTCTCCTTCGCCGCCGCGATTTCATTTTCGCTGTCGTTAAAACCATATCCAGAACCAGAAGCTTCCGCCGTATCAGCGACCTTCTTCTCCGCGATGATCCGTTGATGACGATCTTCAGCTTGTTCCTCAAGCGAACGGAAAACGTTATCTCCGTTAACTAAACTTCCGTTTGAAACTTCATTTCCGGAAGCAGTATTCTCCGCGTTAACATCCGGATTCTGCTTCCGATTGCGTTTCTTGTTCACTACCGTCTGCCACTCGTGCTCTTTATGAGAATTGTCGTTGAAATACTCAAATTCATTGTAGTCTGCGAATTCGATTGGATCCATTAGTCTCCTTTGAGGTTTTTCGAAATGAAATTCAAACTTTTCTCCGTTTGATTTTGCGATTCTTCTGAAATTTGGCTCCGGTGAGAAGAAATAGAAACAAAGTAATAAATGTTTAGTGACTTGAATTGGAACTGTATAAATAGTTTAGATATGGGCTCTTTATTTATTTATTAGTATTATTTTTTTTATTTTTTTTTGTCAGCAGTGTGGGCTATCAAAAAGATGGACTATTTAATATAAAAGTAACTTTTTTTTAATGTTATTAAAAATAAACATAAACAAACAACCATTAAACATATAAATGGTTAAAAAAAATTAGTGTTAATGTTATCAAATAATTTTTTTTAAATGTATTGAATTTTTGAAAAAAAAAAAAATCTATTGAATTTATTACCAAACAAACACAGTTATAAAATTTAATTTATTAAAATAATAAAACTTCAAAATAATTGAATATTAAAATAAATACAAAATAATGAATAATTTAAATTATTTTAACAAAAAAAAATTAAAACTATAAAAACATATATACATCATAACTATCCTAAAACAGAAATAACAATTCAAGATTCTAGATAAACACACCTTCGAGATTTTTTATCCATGCACACAATTTTTCAATTATAATATTTTAAAATAAAATACTGCATATGATTTATCCAAGCTTCTTTCGAATCATATACTCTATCCGTTTTTTTATAAGATGTTTAAAAAAAAAATATTTGTTTTTAATTATAAGATTTTTCCACGTTGCAATGTACGATTAGTCATCATTTTCTTTTATGTCTCTAATTTTTTTTATTGTTATTAAATTTTGTTGTAATTATGACAATGGAAATTAAATTAGTAAATAAGAATTTATTTTTAATATGTGTTAAAAAACTAAAAAAATTTATAAAAAAAAAAGCGGAGGGAGTTTTGGTTTTTTTATAACTGAACAATTATATACTGCATGTGATTTTTCATATTTTGGTAAAATCAAATGTAAGAAAATAATTGTAAATATTATTGAATAAATTAGCTTTTAGTTAATAAAAAAAAAAATTGAAAGTTGTGGCGGTGTTAGTTATTCGCTGAGAAGTTCGTGCAACAATAAATCAATATTATATTATACAAAAAAAAAAAAAAATCAATATTATCTCCTAAAGTCAACGAAATAAAAAGGCATAACAGAAAACCATGCCATGTGCTTTTATTGTTTTGTTTTTGTGATCACTACTTACGTTGTTGTGAACGTAACGTGATCATAAAACGCGATATGTGATGATACGTACGTGTTTGCATTTTGGAAAATCTGAAATTCCGTCACTTATTAGACTCTGTTACTTGTAGCTACCGCTTTAACTTTGTTCATGAAGGCCCATACTATGTTGTATGGCCCATAACAATTTTGCCATAAAATGTGGGTGTGTTAGGTATGTGGTTTCTAAGAACCCTTCATTGTTTAGTAATTTATAAATTCATAACTTCATCGCTGAAAAAAAAAACAAAAAAAAACTTCATCACTGCTGCTTAGAATTGTTGAAATAAGGGCACCTAAAACAATGACCGCACCGCGCGGACGGTGGACAACACCTATAAACTTATAAAACCATTTTTGTTTTATTTCATATGCTAATTTATATCCAACCAAATCATATATTCATATGCCTATTTATATCTAACTAAATTATATTCATATCAAGAGGAGACTAGGGTATCTATAACGTGGTGTCCGGACGACCGGACCTCATCCAATTTTTTTTTTTCTTTTTTAGGCTTAAAGATTAATTTAATAATTTTTTGTCAACATTTAATTTAATGTTTTTGTTTAGTAAAATTACTATAAAGTGTCTTCAAAATCTTATAAACTTTTGAAGAAAAAAAATTGTGCTCCGTACAAAAAAAAAAATTTGGATTCTGCTATGCATATATACTCAGCCATTTATTATATATCCATATACCCATCACCCATTTTATTGAAAAAAAATAATGAAACTCACACATATACATGTCTATATTTTAGGCGAAAAAAATTTGGACCAAAAGTGTGGGCATGCACATTCATGGTCATCGTTTGTCCGTGCAGCGCAATAATCTTTTGCGTATTTGGACCCGCAGTCCAACGAAATATTATATTGAACACCAAAAACCCCACTGACACTTAAAAAAAGTACGGGTGGGCGTCCGCCCCCCCACTCTCCCTCATTGACAGTTCTACGCGCTCGAAAAAAAAAAGAAAGTATCCCTACATTTTTACATTTTTAGAAAGTACTAAAAATGAAAAAAATAAAAAAGTATGATGTTGACTTACATAACATATCTTAAAATTTTTATCCAATTAAATAACTAAATTAATTCTATTAATAAATTACAATTAAAAAAAGCAAAAAATAAAAAATTATGGAGTGTAAGTTAACAATTTCTCTAAGTTAACGTATACAGCTGCCTCCAACTACAAAAATGCATATCCTTATCCTTGCAATAGAAGTCTAAACCTTAACTTAACCCATCGTTAACTTGTTACAGCATTTTTCTTTACATTTTTATAATTTAATTTCAAAAGACAAAAAAAAA
The DNA here is from genome assembly GCA_900406365.1 of Heliophila coronopifolia. Classification (NCBI taxonomy): domain Eukaryota; kingdom Viridiplantae; phylum Streptophyta; class Magnoliopsida; order Brassicales; family Brassicaceae; genus Heliophila; species Heliophila coronopifolia. Next base: position 7,055 of record OVAW01000592.1, on the reverse strand, counting down.
TTATGTTATATATAAAATAATTGCCTCGAGGGTTTTGCAAGAGGCAATAAGGATCGACCTTCCAACACCATCGACCGACCAAATCTACTTTTTTTTTTTTTTTTTTTGTACCGACGAAATCTACATTGATGTGTATTTACATGTGTAATTTTATTTGTAATAAATAAAATATATTTCTCAATTTTTTAATTGAGGTTGCAACAGGAATACTTCTTGAGTTCCGATTATATTTATAGTTAAAGATTAAAGTTCTGTTTTTTTTTTCTGTGCCTAAAACAATTGCGAAAAATAAATCTAAAATCTAAAGTCACATGACTTAACTTTTATTCTCTAAGACATAAGAACACATCAAAAAGTTCAAAATTCTAAATCAAACAACCAAAAAAACACAAAACCAATCTTAGAATTCAGACAACAAAAGAAGACCTTAATAACTAGTGATTTTACTAATCCAGGCTTTAAATCCTCCACCACCAGCTCCTTTTCTAGCTTCATTAATAGCTAAAGATCCTCCATTGTTGTCCTCTTCAACCTTCTTCTCCTCTGGTTTCTTACACATCATAAAGTTCCTAGCTCCCAACGACCCAATCGCTTCACATGGGCTTAAAGCTAAAGTCATTACAAAAATATCCAAATTCAACAATCACTGAAAACAAAATCGAAACCGTGATTACAAAATTATATAAAGATCTTACCTTTAGGTCCAATAACAGGGCAATAAAACAAAAAATCATTGACATCAGATCCCAAAATCGGAAGGCGACCTTCACGAGCGTAACATTTAAGAGCAGTATCGATCACAGCAGACACCAAATCTCCTTCGTAAGCCACGAACCGGATCGGACCGGCACTACCCAAAAACGTAACGCTGATTAGAATCCGATTTCCTTTAACGATCTGGCTCTTCTTTTGTTTGTTATTATACATCAACATCTTCGAATTATCCAAATTAAAAAAAAAACAGAATTGGGGGAAATAAAAAGGCGGTAAAATTGAAATAGATTTTTCACGGGTCGAGGCCAAGGCAACGGAAGTACCAGCCTTCTTTGCAAGATCCGAATGCGAAAACAGTGTCTGAAGAGAAAGGAATGAAAAAGCTCGTCCCTTTGTTTGAAAGGGAGAGCTTAGAATTACCACCGATTTGATTAGTTTCCACCATTCACAAACGTCACAGGAGAGGAGAAATTCACGAATCCGATTGAGTTTTTTGAGAGTGGATTTGTGAAGAAAAAAATGTTAACAGATTTCTGTAAATTTTCGGTAGCGAGAAGCGTGTGGCGAGAAGACGAAGAAGAAGTAAAAATTGAATTTGTTGATTTGTGGTGACGAGAAGCGTGTGGTGTAGGTTTATATATATAGGGTAGATATTAAGATTAGGTTAAGGTTAAATTCGGAATTTTGAACATTATCTGAATTTGAGGATTTCAGATTTTATTCTGTTGTTTTTTTACCTGTTTTGCATGTTTTTATTCTTTTTGTCGTAAAAGTATATTTTAGTATAAACTGAAAAAAAAGAATCCAGAATAAGTCCCAAATATTATGCGAATTAAAGGTGACTGGTAAAAAAAAGACAAAAAAATATATTACATATTGGGCATTTTCAGATTAATTTGATCGAGTATAATGAATTCTATTAAATATTGGAAAATAAAAAAATATTTAATTTTGTTTATGGTAAATAAAAAAATGTGAAACATCAAATATTCAATATGATTTTTTCGTCNTTTTTTTTTTTTTTTTTTTTTTTTTGTCGGCCGTCTTTTTCCCTTAAATGTCAGTTTCAGAACAACTGACTCGTATGATGATACATCACTAGGAAAATAAAATAAAGTTTATTACTCATATAAGATGTCAAATAGTGGACGGACACCGCCATGATTTGTAGAAATGTATGTTGGTTAGTTCGCAAAGAAAAACTAAAGTCCTTGATTAGAAAACTGATGATCATGATCACATTACAGGAATACGTTTTGTTTACGGATTTGTCAATAAACTTTTTTGTATTTTAATTTTTTTTCTAAAACAGAAAATTAAATAATAAATAAATACATAACTAATACATAAACATAAATTATATATATATATATATATATATATATATATATATACACGTAGATGGTTAATTAACTATAAAAAAATTCGGATAAAAATACAGTCAGATTTATTATCATATTTGATAATAAACATAAGTGAATAAATAACTATAAAAAACACAAAAAGATTATGTAATATTGCCAACCATAATTTTTTATAATTATTTTCGTCTTACACCCTCTTAAATTTGCTAATCAAATTTTTTTAGATTTTTAGTAGTTGAATGTATTTTTTTCTTCAAAAAATTATTTCTTACTTGCAAAATTGTATTTTCATTGTTAAGAACTAATTCATAATTTTTTCCAAAATATGTAACTCGAGAAAAACCGCACATATATATATATATATATATATATATATATATATATATATATTCAAAATTCAGTATAAATATAAAATTGCCTTGCTACCGTTCCGCAACTGACTTTCGACCAGTGATCGTATGCGAACATCGAGTATACTCGGTCATGTGTGCTTTGTGTACTACAAGAATACACAATTTTTCGACTACAAAATCAGTTGCAAATTAGTCGCTACTTGAAATTTGCGACTAACTTAATTCATCGCTAATCGTGAGTTGCAAACCTATTTTGGTCGCAAATTCGTTGCTATATTTGCTACGAAATAAATTTTGTCGCTAATTTGTTACCGATTTGCGAATATTTTGAGACTGTATGTTTACACAAATTAGCGAGTAATTTCCGACTGCTTATTGTACAGTAGCAAAGCAATAGCTAATTTGCGACTACGTAATAATTTTTTGTAAAAAAAACAAATTTCAAATAAATTTTATTAAAATTAAATATAGTATTCAAATTAAATAAATTAAAAATAATTAAAAATTTCACAAATTTAACAATTATAATAACAATATTCAAAAAATAATAAAATCACAAATTACAATAATTAAAGAAAAGCTTACTACTTACAATAAAAAAGGAAAAATTACAACTAACAAATTACAATAAATCAAAAGAATTATAAATTACAAATTACAAAATATTTTAAAAATAGAAAAAAAAGTTAGTGAGAGAAAGTTTTTGAGAGAAGGAGGAGAAAAATGAAGTTGAGATGTAAAATCTCAAATGAATTCATGCTTATATAGACAACATCTGCGACTAACTTGCGATTGACAGTCGCAAATTAGTTACAAATGTTGTTGTTATCGATAAATATTTGCGACTAAATTGCGACAGGCAGTAGCAAATGCGACTAATTTGCTACTGGCAGTCGCAAAATGGTAGCAAATATTCCAAAATTTATAAAAAAAAATATTTTTTTGTTATTTGTTTTTCATTTGTTAACTTATTATAAGTATAATGTGAACTTAATCACTATTAATCACAATTTATAATTAAATAAATATAAAAATTGAAATTTATAAAATTATATTTGTAAACACAATAATATTCGAAGATACTATATAAATCTATATGATCATGTTAATTAAATTGTGTTATTTTTTTTAAAATAAAAATAAAAATATCCTAAAATGTGAATTATATATATAACAAGTACAATAAAGTGTTGTGGCTTTGTATGTGTTCTAAATTAAATTCTAGTTCAAATTTGTAATAATTGTCTCAAAGTTTTGCTACCGATTAGCGACTGCAGTAGCAATTTGGTAGCAAATTTGTAACAGAAAAATCAACGGTTTAAGGTTTAGGGTTTAGATTTGCGACAAAATAATATCAGTAGCAAATTAGTCTCTAATTTGCTACTGATTAGCGACTACGCGTAGTAAATCAGTAGAAATTTTGTCACACAAAATTTAATGATTTAGAATTTAATGATTTAGGGTTTAGAGTTTAGATTTCCGAGTAAATGGTATTAATGGCAAATATGCCGCTAATGTGCGACTGATTTGCGACTATTGTTATATTCGTCTCTAAACAGTCGTAAATTAGTCGTCAATTGCAACCATTTAACGACTATTTTATTTGTCGCAAATTTGCTACTATTTTGCGACTACGTTCATTTTGGTAGCAAAATCATCGATAATTTGCGAATTCATTTTTTGGTCGCAAATTCTGGTCGCTAATTGAGCTTTTTCTTGTAGTGGTGGAGAAAGGAATGAAACCCGCAATCTTCTATTTTCCGCTTGCCCATACTCGTACACACTTTGACCGCTAGTAAGTAAGCCGTTGTGGGGGGAAATAAGATTACTTCGGTTCGGTGCGACTCGGTCGCTTTTCTCTTGAATGGTTGTTTTCATAACGATCATTTCATTCTCCTAAGATTAGGTTTTCAAACCACTATGAACATATTCGGGAAAATCGAAACGATCGTATACACAATAAGCCTCACACATCTATGCAGCATATATGCAAAAACCGTCTACACGTCCTCAACTACTCGTCTATGCTTGAGATTCGTCATATAATGCAAAGGTGGCTCCAAGGACGGCCTTAGTCGGCTCTCTATTTTTCCTCAACTACTCGTCTATGCTTGAGATTCGTCATATAATGCAAAGGTGGCTCCAAGGACGGCCTTAGTCGGCTCTCTATTTTTTCTTTACTCTCTTTATTTTTAACTATTAATTTGTTGTTCCCAATTTAAATTTAAATTCAAAAACATAATACTTTTAAATTTTTCTTTATAAATTTCACATTACAAAAAAAAAAAACGAAATAATAAGTCTTTTATATAAACAAGACTAAACTGATTAGCTAAACCAAATCTAATAACTAATAGTCTAATATGTATAATTGAATTTTTCTCATTTAAAAATATGTTTGGAATCGTGTTCGATTTTTCCATTTGCATAAAAACATGGTTATATCTGATGTAACAACTATGTATGAGACTAGTAAATTAATAGAGATTAGCTTGGAGACAAGTAAATTGATAGAGATTAAATTTAATAGAATGAATTTTGACTTTGATACATATTTCAACTAAAGTGAAACAAAATAAAGCAAAACCATAAACTCATCCACTTATTGGTCAATCCATAAAGTTACACCAGGTTCACAATATTGCTCAGATGCCTGTACTGTCAGTGTCGCGATCACATCTTGTAATCTTAGAACAACCTCTTGTGTAGTTATTCGCCGGTTGCATGTGTGGTGGTCCTGGCGGTCCAGCTGGACATTCTGTTCCGGGAACATTAGGATCACATCGAAATACAAGTTTTCTAGCTTCCACATTCACCATGCTTATAAGCACACATGATGTTATCATTAGTGCCACGAACATAAGCCTATTTGTTTCTTTCATGTTTTGTCTTCTTTTATTTTGTGAAAGATTCTAGTGTTAGTGTCTATTATTATTAGAAAATTATGAACATCCAACTTAAAACCAATTGGTGATAAATGGAAGGGTCATTCCACTATTTATACCACTTAATAATTGTCTACACTTTCAATGTGGGGTCCTTCCATCATTTATACCACTTAATAATTGTCTAAACTTCCAATGTGTGATATATTTGATAATTATATATGTTTTTTGGTCAAACTAGAATTTAGTAATAAACAAAAAAAGCTTAGTTTTCCTAACAATTATGAAAAATGCTAATTTTTTTTTTAATTTATTAATTATCTAATTTGTGTTTCTATCTATTCTTGAAAAAAACATTTTGTCTTCTGGATCCATACATCTCGGGGTGATTTTCTCATAAAATCTTCCACATTAAAAATTTTTCTCAAAAGAACATCTCTTTTTTTTCTCTCCTATTTCACCCCTCTTTTTCTCTTTCTTCTATTTTCCCATTTTTTTTAAAAACACTTCTTTTTTTTTTCAAATTTTGATCCAATTTTTTTTAAAACTAAACCCTAAACACTAATGACTTACACATAAACTAATAAACTTATAAACCCAAACATCGACATAAAATTTAAAAAAACTCAAAATCGGAGGAAGTTATAGAAATTGAGATATAATTAAATCAATGACAAATTTGGAATAATGAAATAAAAAGCCATGGAGAAAAAATGAGATCCATGGAGAAAGTTTTTTGGGCTGGGAGATCCTTAGGAAATGATCCATACATCTCGTTCAAGAAATTTTTTTTTGGTTTATTAACAATTTTGAGCCAAAATTACCTACAAGTTTGAATATTAAATTACACATATCTACTACATATTAAAACACAATCACTTCTGAGAAAAAAATTTTATATAATAAAAGAATTACAAATTATGCCATTGAAAATATACTAAAAATAGAAAACTCGGTACAATTGAAATAAAAGTTAATAAACAAAATTAATTAAAACTCTAAAAACATTATTAAACAAAACTAAAAATCTATTTTTAGAAAATAAAGTAATACTTTTTTAGAAAAAGAATGTTAGACGTGTTTATTTAAATAAATTTTTTTACTAAACTAACAAATAATACGAAAATTAAAAAATTCATTAGAGATAAAAATGAATTAAAAAAAACATTCACTAAAATATAATATAATAGGGCGGGAAACTACCTAGTAATCTAATATATATTCACAAATCCCGTCAAAAAAGAAATCTTCACAAAAAAATTCCTTATTTAATTTAATTTCCATCCCAAATTCTTAATTTTTTTAGATCATCTTCCGTATTAACAATATCATCAAATTAATTTCATAATCTATTAAAAAAATTAATGCGAACTAGTCCACGAAAAAGGCGGTCCACCCGACCATTCAACAATTCTACTTCTATCCAGAGTATCAGACTCTACTACGAAATCTTCAGAACGACTGACTCGTGTTAAAAAAAATCTAATGATAGAATTATAAATCACTTTGTTTGTTTGACAAAAAAACAAAAATCACTTTGTTTTATACAGGTTAAAAAACCAAACTATGAAAAAAAAAAATAGTTTATTACTCAAATGAAGATCTGAAGCATAAAAAGATTCTCCAGAAAAAGACGATAAAAAAAAACAGATTTTATTAAGCGGCCAGAAACATCATCTGTCTTAATAGTTCTCAGGAGAGACATGGAGGATGTGTTTGGACTTCTTAGAGTCCGAGTG